>JAKSZP010010947.1:0-77870 GCA_022478985.1 Massospora cicadina | reverse complement strand
GTATTCCTAGGAATGGTGAGCTATTATCATTGTTTATCCCCCAGTTTGCTAACCTAGCAGAGCCACTGATCTACCTCATGATGAAGAATGTGACGTTTGAATTGCAACCTGAACAAGAATATGCTTTTAATTCTTTGAGAACCGCTCTATAAACTAAACCCATTCTAGTCCACCCATGCTTTGACCAACCCTTCTTGCTGCTTACAGATGCAAGTGATGTTACCATCAGGGCTATCCTAGACCAACATGATGAAAATCAAGTTGACTATTCTATGGCCTATTTTTAGTAAGACGCTGCGTAAAGCTGAACGGAACTACAGCATTACTGAGAGGGCGTGCCTGGATGTCTTCTAGCCATCAAACATTTCCGGCCTTATCTCTATGGTACTCATTTTACTATTATACAGACCACTCCTCACTCCAGTGGCTCCAGAAAATGAAGGACCAGGATGGCCGATTAGCCAGGTGGGCTTTACAACTGCAGATCTATGATTTACATCATTGTCCATTGTGCTGGTGCAATTCACCAAAATGCTGATGGCCTCTCCAGGATGCTAGTGCTAGAAGCTTTGACCCCCAAGGAGGACTGGCTATATGATCTAATAGGCTAACCTGAGCAGTGGGGGTTGAAACTCCTGAGGTCTAAGCTGAACTCTGAAGAAGACTCGAGACACTCAAATTAAGGATGGGCTGCTTTACAAGAAGTATAATAAGAAGTGGCTTCCATATGTCCGCCCCTCCTCCCAAACTGATTTTATTATAGAGGGCCATTTCAATGTGGTACATGGGACCGTTGAGAAGACTCACGAATGGCTGAAGTCAAGATGCTACTGGGACCAAATGGTAGAAACCATCCAAGAGGTCTTAGAGGCATGTATGACTTGCCAATCTCAAGACTGAGCCAATCCTCAATTCCAACACTTGGTTGTCACCCCGACTGGGCCCTTCAATGTAATTATCATTGATGTGGCGGGCCCTCTTACCACTGGGTTGCATGGCCATAAATATATTATCCTAGCTGTGGACCACTTAACCGTGCAGGTTGAAGCAATTTCTGGTCCCAATTACCACTGCCAAATCCACAGCCCTCTTCCTCATTTGATCCATTTTCACCCAACATGGGTGCCCCCAAACCTTACTTTCAGACAATGAATTTGAACTTCACCTCACAGGTAGTACAAAAACTTATCTCTCTATTTGGTGCTACCCAGAGTTTCGCTGCCCCTTACCACCCCTCTACTAATGGAATTGTAAAACGTGCTAATGAAACTCTTATTTCTACTCTATGAAAGTTAGCCGCCTTGAATCCTGCCTGTTGGAACCATTACCTACCAGGCGCTTTTCTTGCCTATGAGGTAAGCTACCACCAAGTCATCAAGATGTCCCCATTCAAAGCCCTATATTGGCGTGCACCTTGGCTACCAAGTAGCGTCCAGCCATTGCTCAAGACCTCCATACCTGAGAACTATGAATTAACTATGAGGGCCTTAGCCAAAGAAATTGTCTGGCTCTAAGCCCTAGCCACCTAAGGCATTGTCACCACTAATGGAAGAGAGACATCTCAATTTAGTCTTGGACGACTCTCCTTACCAACTTTTTATTTAGGTGACCTATTTCTCTTCTATCACCATTGACCTGAAGGCCGACAAAATAAGCTAGACGTTATTTGGTCTGGACCCTATAAGGTCATTAATAGGGTGAAGTCTGAGTACTACATTGCCAACGTTAACCAAGGGACCGTGGTCTAGTGGATGGATGGTTGGTTCCTTTGGCCGTATACCCCCCTCCAACAGTATCTTGAGGGGGACGTTGTCAGTATTTAATATAATAACTGAATCAAATTCCCCACTTCTGAATTGAGCCATACTGAATTGGCTCCTGAACCTATCCTAACGAAAATAGCTTCAGGATCCTCCTCCCCAATTACCGAGTCACATGGGGTGGCGTCTCCACAGATTTGGACAGGTGGGCGGCAAAATACATTGAGGATTCCCATGAGGCGGTCAATCTGGAAGACCAGGAAAGATCATGAATGGATGGGGCCATGACGATCCTTGAGGCACCATGTCCCCAATCACCCTATAAATATCGAATCCTTTTAACCTAATAAAATATTTGATATCCTAACCAATTTTCCAATACCTTCTTGACCTCTCTGCGAATTTGTAGCTTCAAGCAACCTTCAGACCTTGGCGACTGTCTAGAGAACTGTAGCACTGACACCACATTTCTAGACCAACATTTTTAAGGTAACTTATTCTATTAGTTAAAATTTTATAGAAAAATTTATCTGATGTATCTTCAGGTTGGCCATGCATCAAACCTCCTCAGGGAGGTTTTAAATCATATTTGACATTTACTTTCAAAGAATTTATGCAGGCACTATCTCACCATTGTTTGAGTATAATCACTTCTAAATTAAAGCTCATCCTGATTTTAGACTCCAACTTTTCCCAAGGTGTGATCTCTTTTTGATTTGGTACAACTTTAATTATGTCTTATTTATTATGTTTGTGCCACTTTGGTTTCATATAGTTAGCTGTGTTTTCTTTACGTTTTTTGTGTCATGTTCCCTGCTTCTCAGGTGGTGTATATTATATTGATTTATGTGAACAGGAGATTTACAGACATTCTCATTATATTAGATGACAAATATTTTGTTTTTACTTGCAGGAACATATTTTGTGTGGGACTCTCTTGGGCAAAACTGGGTGCTCTTGACTTTCATCACAGTCTCTATGCTATTTAACACTTTAAGTTTGTTTGTTTGTTTTATTTGGTTTCCATCTTGGCGTTTTCTTTTCCACATCCAACTGGAGGGTCTAAACTTTCAGCTCATGATTGGTGGTTTTATTTTTTTTAGTACTAGATGGTCCTGTATTGGTGGTTTTACTTTAATGACCATGGTCTAACTATTCCAAAACCAACTACAGAATAAATTAATGAAATTTAAGTAGGTGATAGCTACTATTTCTAATGAAGCTTCTATCCTATAAATTATAGCCCTCATTAACCCTCTTCATGGCGTTGACTTTCTGCTTCAATTTTCACCTAGTGCGTCTAAAAAGGATAATTTCAGTCCTGATACCCAAACTAAAATTTCCTTCAAACAATAAAAAGACTTGGAACGCCTTCTGGAAGCTTGGCAACCAGCTTCTTATCACTTCTAAACCTCCATGAGTTACACATACTCAATTAGGTGGGACGCCCTCAGTTGTCCTATTGTATATACTATGCAGTAAGGTTCAGGTTCTACCTTATTTTGACGTTTTTAGAAGCCATTTTACCAATTAACACTAAACAAACAGTCAATGAACAAAAGAGTATGGCGACCTCTTCCTTCAATATTAATCATGTGATTGTCAGTATCCTTGGGAATTTCCCCGCCACAGCTGATGGTGGATCTATTAATTTAGCCAAAAATTTTCGCATTTGCGGCCCTCTAAATACTTCCCCAAAGACAGCGCTTTTCCTTTAAGAAATGGAGGGGTTCTATATTGATCCACCTTTGTTTTAGTAAGTGCAAAGGGTCAGCAAGGGTCTGGAACCGTTTAAAACAAAACATACATCTTTTTATGGTTGTATTTCACCTTTGAGGACCTTTTATAGATACCACTCACATAAACAGCACTTTGATATAAAAATAAAGGTGTCCTACAATGACCCACCTTTGTTATTGGTGGAATCAAAGGACAGTAGGGGTTTAACTTCAGTTTTTTAAATATATCTGATTTTAAGAATTTTTCAGAACTTCTTTTCTGAAAATCAAAGTGAACCCTTATCTGAAGGGGGCTTTACCATTATTATAATGAATAGCAATGTCTTGATGGCAAAAGGAATGAGGACCCTATATTTGGAACCCAATCCGCCATCTTAAAAAGTAGTTTATTATAACAAAACCATTCCTAAGCTCTTGAGTTCTAGCACTGAGACAATCTCTGTATATTAGATCATCCCTGAGAGGTCTCGCCTGACCCCCACTATAAATCACTGCACTCAGAAGGTAGAAAATTTTTTAATTATGGTGGTAAGTATTCCTCTTAAATGCACGTTGTAGGGGTATATTTCATCTGTTATTTGAGCAGCAAAGTATCCCTCTACTTTTTTTATAATAATATTTCTACTGGTGGCAATATTATGCCTGTAATGGATACTACTAAAGATTTATTTACAAAATCTTGTATGAGTAAAGATACTCTGGATATCTTCTCTCTGACACTATCTCTTACCCCCCTGGAGAAATTTAGGACAACTAAGCTGGTAGATATGAGTGCCTCAAAGAATTTTATTGACTAGAATCTAGCCAACTACCTTGAGTAAATTACTTACCTGGTGTTATGGTTTGGCAAGGTGCCTTATAACTATATTTAAATTGAAAGTGCAGGTCTTGTTGATTAAGAGTTAAAAATAACACCTTGCTGACCACGTCTAGGAAATAAAAACTAGATGTACCCAATTATCTTGGGTATAGAGTGATGGCGTAAATTTTTTATCAGTAACAATTTGAAGTACAATACTTTGACTTAGCTCTAAGAGTAAGAAAGTGCTGATAATTTATTAGGCCTGTGGAGGATACTTCAAGTGACTTTCCACGGTGGCCTAACGTGCACAAATTTAGCCTTGCGCCTCTGTCAGAGTCCATTTATGAGGCCCTTTTAGCTGCCTATTTGGAAGGGTTAGAGTCTCCCTTTAATGTAACTTCTGCGATTGTTTTACCTGAGAATTTCTGATTGAGTGTGTTCTTAATTTTAGAGTGGACTTAGTTAGCAGCTCCTCCCCTATTTATCCCTTAACATTGCAGGAAGATGCTGTGATAGATGTTTGGGTCACATAACAGCTTGCTTAATGTGTTATTCCTTGCGTAACTCTCCAGTATTCTCACCTCTCTTATTTGTGGATAAAGAAGACGGTGCTCTATGACATTGTGTAAACTATAGAACTTGAACAATCATACCATATTTAATTTTTATTATATCATGATGGGAGTAAAAATTGCCTAATTTGTGAAGAAAGTCAAAATTTTCCTAGTTAGTTGTCAAAAAGTATATCATTAATTCGCATAAAAAGGGGGAAAGGATGGCTTCTTACTCTTACAACAGATAGAGAGTCTTCAATTCCAGGTAATGTCATTTGCCCTTAAGAATGCGCCTGCAATATTCCAATATTGTCATGATGCGGCGTTAGGAGAGCTGTTGGATGCATGTTTTTTGGTCTACGTGGAAGGCACTATAGTTTTCTCCCCAGATCAGGCATTCCATAAGATCCACTAAATAGTGGTTGACCACTTGAGAGAAGCTAAAGTGATATTCCCCAAGAAGGCAATCTTGGGGAATAAAAAACTTTGCACTTGCTCATTTTCAGCGTCACTTTAGCTATGGTCATATGATCACACCAAGTAAGGAGAAAGCTATTTAAAATTCACCCACTCCAACCTCAGTAAAAGGATTCCATAGATTTTGGGACATGCACCTTCCTTAAAAGTTTACGCCTACTTTGTCAGAGGCTTCCTCACCCTTAAACAAGGTCATTGGCGCTAAATCCTAACAGTGGTCATCTACACTGAAAGACGCAATTCAGCTGTAATGTAAACTTTGCTTTCTACCTATGTACTTCACCATGATGACACCAGAAAAGTTTATATCGGTCAGAGATGCTTTTTATTTTTACTATTGGTGCTTAACTATTGCTTGTGGCACAGATGGAGGTAAGCATTCTTTAGGATATTTCTCGAAATATGTCACTACTTAAGTTTTGCTACGCAGTTTATAATATAGAGTTATTGTCAGTATTAAAAGCACAGACTTAATGGTGCCACAAAAACAGGGGTTTTTATAACCTTTTCAGGTTTGTACATGTAATAAAGCACTGCTGTATTACCATGCCCTTTATGTCCTAACCCCACGGTAAACCCACTAACATGAGACTCTTGCACTGCTTGTGTTCTCTATGAATTCACATGGCAAGGAGTACAATTTAGCTGATGACCTAAGTAGTAACTTAATTTGGCTCCTGGCCCAAAGAAAGTAGAGCTTTGAAACACTCAACTGGGGATCTCTTAAGTTAAGATCACATAAATCAGCCCTCTACCGTCACCAGTTACCCTGTTCTTGCTTCTTTGAAGAATCTTAAGGGGTATGGAAAGTTCATACATGTCATCCTGTCACATCCTCTGTCCTCGGAGTACCCCCACATTCTTTAAACATGCACCTTATACCAGAGAATTTTCATGATGGGCTGCCTTGTAAAAACCGAAATTATGTGATTACAGGGATGCTTAAAGGTTCCTGATGGACCTCTTCGCCTGGAGATAAACAAGGAGCATCATGATGGATAACGTGGGCACCATTGGGTAGCAAACAGTGGATTATATCTGCCTGCACATATAACTGAAAGTTAAATTCAGCACAGGGTGCTAGGTATATCAAAGAGTGCCTTGTATGCAACAGGATGAAATCAAATTGTAATCCCCTTGCTGGCTTAATGATACCTGTCTAAAAAGAAGAAGGACCTTAGACTTCCCTTAAAATCAACTTTATTAAAAAATTTACCTCTATCAGATGATTATGATGCCATATGGTATTGGTAACCGTTTTACCAAGTTTGCTCACTTCATACCATGCCATACCACAGTAATGGCGGCGTAAATAGTTAAGTTATACATCTCTCACGTTTTCTCAACCCATAACGTACCAAAGGAGAACATTAGTGATTTTGGACCCCAGTACACGTCATTATCTTGAGAGAAGCTTTGCAAACACTCCAGCTTTCCCCTTGTTGTTCTATGCTTCAACCCGCAAACAGATGATCAGACAGAACGAGTAAACCAATGTTTAGAACAATTTCTGTGGTGCTTCACTGCGGTAGATCATTCAGGTTGGGTCTTACACCCTTACTCTGGCACAGTTCAGTTATAGCAACGCCCAGCATTCCTCTATTGGTTTCTCTCTCTTCTTTTCCATTTATGAGTTTAACCTGTATTTAATAGGTATCCCAGTTGTGAGTCAAGGTATGTAAGCTATGATGAATTTACCAAGTTCACTATATATACATCAGGAATTAAACACTAAATTGGAAGCCGCCATTAAGACTTACAGGTAGAACTCTGATGGGAAGAGTAATGTTGGGCCTGAGTTTAAGGAGGGAGATCTCATGATGCTGATTCCAGAGATTATCCAAATGAAGTTTGTTAAAAATGTTACTAAGAGGATAGGACCCTATTTTGGTTGCAGAGAGGCGGCCTCGCCTTTTACCAGTTAGATCTCAAACATATGTTCTAAATCTTATTCAAGTTTCATTAAAGTAAGTTAACATTACAAGAATGCCCCTCATGAAACTACAGATCCTTAGCTTGTTGAGGGGTACCGTATGGGAAGTGGAAGATTGTAGCATAACGCAAATTGAAGCAACATCTAAGTATTTTATATAAGTGATAAGGATGTATGCCTCAGAGAACAATTGTGTTCCAGCCCGCAACTGTGACCATTCTCAAAACTTAATTAACAAATTCCATAAATGATTTCCTATGGACACTGGTCTCAAGGTTTTCCACAGTACCCGCTCTGAAACTACTTTTTCCCACAAAATCATCTCCCTTGCTAATACTGTGGAGGAGGGGTTATGCCTCTAAAAAGGGTAATTTAGTGTTTGTTAACATAATTGTGGGCTTGGATTATAATTACAAGGTAGAGTTGAGTAAAGCCAAAGGAATCATATTGGCTGCTCTCCATGATCTTAATCATACCCTAAGCCAAAGTTAGATAGGGGCCAAGTATGCTCAGATTAGTACTAAGGGGCTTGAGTGATGGCTTTACATTGTTACTACAATTTTTTAAAATTACATTCTACTCCATCAACAGCTACAAGTTATAAAGTTTAATCTTAAAACGAGATTTAAGTATCATTTCATATATAAATATAACTCAATCTGGTAATATCTACTTAAAAACTAAAGCTTGAGTTCATGCCTACTAGAGCTATGTCTTTAGTAAGGAAGGTAAATAAAGTTATAAATATCTTAGCTTAGTCTTGCAATGAGTTGACTATGGCTATTTCCCCAATTAACTTTAAGCCTTTTTTCTAGACCAACTTCTTTTATGGTTGAATCATATATTTGTATATAATTTATAAAAGACTTTCTATGATTTAACTCTGGGTTGGCCACACATCAGACCTCCTCAAAGAGGTCAAAACCATATGAAACATTATGTGCTTTCTAATACTTATGTATTCTATTCTACCATCATTTGAGTCTGCATTATTTCAATCTAAAGCTCTGCTAAGTCTAGACTCTGCTATTCCAGGTTGTGGCTTTTTTGGCTTTGGTGCTTTTTTATTATGTCTTACTTGTTATTTCAGTAGGACTTTGGTTTCAATACCATTTTCATTTTTTTCTTTCCTCTTATTTTGATAGCATGTTCCCTGCTTCTCTGGTGTTGGATTCCATTATCTTTATGAAAAGAGGCGAATTTTAGATGTTCTACTTACAGTCTAGTTAAAAGGGGCGTACTTCCCACTTATCAGCTGTAGGGGTGCTGCTGACATAGAAAGTGCAGGGGAGTGATACTTGAAAAAGGTCACTTGCAAAGAAAGCTCTTTAGATTTTTCTGGTAGGTTAGATTAGGCTATTATTAGATAGTCTCTCGCTTACAGACGCAACTGTATATCCATCCTTCAGAACTAGGTCACACAATTAAGACCACCTCCTCACAGAAGAATCTGCACTCTGAGGGCTTCACAAAGGACCAACTTCTGGTGGGCAACCATCACCACTTCCAGATCTTTAACATGTTGCTCATAAGTAGGGGTAATGTATCAGTTTGTCATCAATATAGGCGACATTGTAGGAGAACCAGAGATACATTAGACATCATCAATGAGATGCTGAATAGTCGCATTTGAGTTATGAAACCAAAGGCATCACCCTGAACTGGAGAATATTTTATTGGTGTAGGTGGCTATTAGTCTCTACTGCCTTTTTGTGACCTTCACTTGATTTAATACTTTTCTCGTGTTGAGCTTGTAGAACACTTGAAACTTTGCAACATGTTGAAAAATGGACTGCTCCAGGTGCAGGGGATAGGGGTCTAGGAATGTTACGTTGTGCAGCTGGCCATAGTCTGCACCTAACCATAGTGAACCATACACGCTCTTGGAAAAGACAACGGTGAAGCAATGGAAATTTCCATAAATAACCAGTCCTTCTACAACATATTATCGAGCCATCTTTCCCAATGCTTTATCATCCTCCTTATTGTACATGTATAGGGGGGAGTCTATCTTGACAAGGTGCAATAACAGATTGAATTTATGGTCATACATGTAATGAGGTAGAAGTCTAGTAGCCAGGCTAAAGTCAAAGATATCATTGTTAGGGTTTAAGGAAAAAAGGGAATCTGGGAGGTGGGTCAATTAGAATGGTGCAGAAAAAGAGATTGAGCTTATAGAAGCTTCAGGTGTGAGGGTGGTGATTAAAGGTAACTCCCACTTAGTATACTATTATTGAGGTAAAGAAAGTTAAGATCTAGACTAATGTTTACAAGCTAGAGATGCCACCAGCCCACATCAATAAGCATGAGGATCAGTAATTATGCACTCCAGAGAAGCGGTCACAGAAGCAGAAGTCATGGACAAAGAACTGCACTGGACGCCATATGGTTTGGGAACTCACGAGCTCAGTTGATGCGCCCAGTATTGAAGATGCCACATCATTGTCCAGATATAAATATTGTGCAATTCTTATGTTCATGAAGTAACCAGCTGACCCTGTGCTAAGGAGAGCATGTACAGTAACCTCATGCACCAAGTGCAGTATGTAATGGGAAACAAAAAATAGGCACTATTTCATCAGTGGGTGATGAGAGTGAGAGCAGCGGAAGTGGATCAGGATCTAGGATAAAAAGTAGATTTCTAGTAGCCAGATAACTGAGCTGCTTGCCCTCTCAGAGAACATCCGCTAGTTATACTTGGACAGATGATAACAAAAGGTTTAGGACTAGAACTAGCCCTTCCCCATCATGAAAGAAGTAATCATGTTTAAAAAGAGTGTAAGTCATAGCACTAAAAAGGCGATTCTTTTGCCATTTCCAGAGAGGAGGTAGAGTAATAAGATTGATGGCCGGAATAATATATCATGTATGCAGCTGATTAAAAAGTGACCGGCCATTTTGCGTTACTACATAGTTAGTAGCCTAGAATCCTAGGGATCAAAAGTCTTAGCAATTACGAAGAGGGGCATTCTAGGGGAATATGTGAGGAGAAAAAATTATCAACCAATAATTAAGAGGCCCACATAGCCAACCAAATGGCTGAGATGGGGCAGCTGTATGTTTTTCAGGGGAAACCCCAGGGTTGGAAGAGGCAGAGAGGATGGCAACTTTACTGGGTTATAGAACTGTTGGTTATCAGATGCAAGTTATTAGAGTACTTGGAGGGTATACATCAGATAGATCACGCTAAATTGGCATAAAATTTGCATGTTGAAATGAGGTCGCAGGAATGCTCAGTGTTTGCGATGGCTTGGTAGGAATGGGTTGGGGTATAAGTTTTTATAAGCTCAGCAACAGTGTGGAAAGTTCCTGGATTAATAGATCAAAGTGCTCGCTCCATGATTTCTGATAGTTATGTGGATGGCGACATGCTTTTCCAGATTTATTTGAGAGAGATTCAGGTATGGTGTAGAAGTCAGATCCTGCGGTAAGCAAACGAAGGAATGATTTTTTTAAAAGAAGATACAATAAAAAAGAAAACCAGTAACATACCCTAAGTGGGGCTTTTGATTTATAGGTAGGGGGAAGAAATGGAGATAATTTTAATGTAATGGCCTGGGCTTTTGCTCTATAGGCATATCCTAATTTGTTGAACAAGAATTTTGTTATGGTTGGGGGTAAATCTTCTTAAGTTACAGATAATATCATAAAAGATCTTAATATCTGGTTTTTAAGAATAGTTGGGTAATTTTGGATTGGTAGTGTCAGGGTTGTACATGTTTTTTTATTAAAACTGGGCAGCAAGTTTTGTCTGGAACGCTTTTAACTAAGCAATCAACTGTAATAATTTCAAGGGAAGATTGGGTGATCCAAAAAGTTTGATCCGCGATCTGTTTTACTAGTAAAAACATTATCTTCTAACTAGACTAGTTTTTTTCATCTGTTGTTTAAGAATTTTGACAATTACAAGCATATTTTATTAACTAATCTATGTGTGGGATGAGTCCTAGGGTACCTCTGAAGGCCCTTGTGCTGGAACTCCCCAAAAACTCCAAATATACTTTATGTAGTAAGAAGAAGAGAATGGGGGTGTAAGACTAGTCATTAGGGCGTATGGCTACCAACCTGAAGGTTTCAGGTTCAATCCTGCCCTTCACACATCAATTGAGGTGTCAGCTAAAGAAAGTTATTGGCAGTTAGTAGTTCTAATAACATGAAAACCTTACCCATGATGTAACCAGAAAAATCCAAGTATCAATCCGGAGGTGGAAAAATTTCATTGATGGAGTTGACCCTGCTCAAATTTCATGCAATACTTTCTTTCTCTATATTAATAATTTCCATACCCTGGTCATCTTGCCTCGAATAAATATAATTAAATAAGAAGAAGAGAATGGGGGGCTTAGTGTAAGGATCCTTATGGTGCAAGGCAGTACTCTGCTCATCTACCATTTGGGCAGAGTACCTAACAGATATAGAGGAGCCATGGGAGGCCTGGGGTCCCTCTTATGCCTGAAGTTGTGATGCTCACAGACAAAGTGGAGGGGCTAAGAATCATTACTTACAACTATCATTTCAGGAGAAATATCAGCCCAGTTTGTATCACATATGTTTTAGTGTTTGGACTTCCCAAGAAAATTGTGAGTGACTATGGACCTCAGTTTAAGGACATAAATGGGATGAAAAACTAGCGCTCCTCAACAATAAGCCCTTCTATCCACTGCTTACCATCTACAGTCAGATGGAAAACAAAGAGTGCTAACCAGGTCCTGGAGCAGTACTGCGCTGTTATTCTAATGCCTTTTTAATATACTTATGCCTCATATATCTCTCTGTCCCAATAGGCCTATGTAAAATTATTTCTTGTTTTATGCACAGGTTGAGGTGTGTGTTGAATAAACTGTTGATTAATTAAGTAAAGAATGGGTTGGTATTAGTAGGAAAATTACTATCCTATTTGAGCTCTTCACAGCCAGTAAGAGTGTGTTAGGTGCTGATGCTCTTCCATCTGATAACTTAAAAGCGCTTCTGGATATCAAGGAAATTTTTCCCTTCACGCTTACTTTTGAGTACTTGAGAACAGCTTGGATAAGGGGTAAACTATTCTTTTAACTCTTCAACTAGATTTGGCAACTTCTGGACTCAAGGGATCCTAAGATCCTAAAGGCAAATATAGACAAAAGAAGACTATCCTTCCAACTCTAGTCCCAAGAGCACAATACAAAAATGTATAATAGTCTACATTTTTTTACACTTAACAATTCTAACTTTAATGATATGTCACAATACATTGATGAATTCCTCCCTCGGGTTGGGACCATCTAGTACTAAAAAAATGATATGTCACAATTTTGATATGACTGGACAATAATCGTGGATAGCTGGGTGGGATCCGCTGAACATAGTATCAGTTGCAATTATTTGAGTGCCTTGAGATGAGGCAATATTGGGATATAACGGGTCTTTATTGGATGTAATGAGTTTATTGGATCGCCTCTAATAAGATGATAAGGCGATAAGGTGATGTTGACATTTGACGAATATGGAGTAAATTGCCTACAAATAGGGAGACAGAGGATCAAGAATAACAAGCCAAATTTGAGGAGAATCGGCAGAATATAATAACCTAAACAATGAGAAACAGTATCGCCTAAAGCTGATGTATAAGTGAAATGGGCGATTGAGAGGAGGCAGGTTGTTTTTAGCGTAGAAGAGATGGGACAGCAAAAAGTAGCTGTATTCATAAAATAAATAAAAGAACTGGTTGGGGCAATTGCTCCTATTTTTGGTATATTTTCAAGTGCGGCCAAAGGACTGACGATCTCCACATTGTCCGTCCGTTGCTCAGTGGGTTCAACCTGTGCAAATAACCCAATGGATCCTAGTGAAGCGATCCAAAATTATAACAGTGGTGCTCACTACAGAGAGCCCATTGATCAACCACCTAACACTCCGGAACTCCAGTCGCCAGCCATGCCTTATCTAAGCTGTGTTTTGGGGGAGTCTTCCCAAAGCACTGCATCAGCTGGATATGAGGAACTCAAAGTCAACTTGGACGCGGTACTCAAAACCAAGATGAACTTCTTCAAGAATGCAATGCGGTCATGCACCAACTTAGTAGTATGTTTAGTCAAATGCGAATATTGGGACTAAAAAATAAAGAACTTGCCAAATGACTGAATGATACCACTCAGAAGCTGCAATATGCAGAACAAAGATTAACCAATCCTTCTCAGTCATCTCGCTGGGACAATGATGACTATTAAGAAGAGGCATCATATGTAGGAGAAAATAACGTTGGTCAAAGCTACTAAACCCAAGATGTTAGCACCAGTTATTCCTATGAGTCAGAACAACACTTACCTCAAGTAATGGTGGTACCACCTATGACCAAAGGTTATTCTACCCCTGAAGCAACGAATATCCCAACTTCCGCTAATCCCACTCCTCATTGATAATCCAAATTTGGGTCTTATTCCATTCCTCAGTATGGCCCCAAACCCCGCGAACGAGAGGTGGAAGTTAATATCAAAAAAATACCCCTGTTTGACTGCAATGGAAACATCCATGGGTTCTTTAAATGATTTGAGTTTGCAACAGAAGGAGCTTCTGATAAACGGAAGGCTAAGTTGTTAATATCTACCCTGGATGTAGGAAGCGCCAATCAGGTCACCTGTTACCTCCCATGTAGTGCTGTCACCTATAAGGATGTAAAGGACACCATACTCCGCTTGTTTGGGGGTAAACTCAAAAATGTCACAGCGGAAAGCAGAATTATTAACAATTGGATTCTGTCAAAATGAGACTCTCATAGAGTTTGCTGATTAAATCACAACAGAAGCCCATGTACTGATTGGAGCTGGGTACTTAGCGGAAGCCAATGTATGCATTGCCATATCTGCCACGGTGAAGCCATATTGTGAAAATTCTAATGTTATTTTGCCACTTCTGGATGATGACTTACCTCTGCTTAATATTGTACAGTTTTTATGTCGGGTATCCCCTAACTTTTTGCCTCTGAATTTGGATCAATACTATCATCCGCCTCTAGCTCTGTATAGTAATCCTCAGCCTTACTATAACTCTGCGCCTCATCCTCAGCTGAATTATAATCAACAGTTTGATTAGCATCAATTGGCTGGCCATGACAACTGCCAGCAACCTAGTTATTGACCTGGACCCAACTATGCTGACCATCAACAATTGGCTTACCGACCTGGGGCTGGGTATACAGAATGGCCCCAAACTTTCCGGTCTGGAACCACTTATGATAACCTGGGACGTGGTTCTTATGGGGTTAACTGGTACGAATGTGGTCGCCCTGGTCATTTGGCAAAATTCTGCGGTAATCGCTGTGTGAATTATGTACAACAAGACTAATACTACCAGGGAAAAGATAAAGAGGAGTAGAGATGGGACCCTCTACCTCCGCGATACCCACTCAAAATGTCCCCAAATTAATAGTAGTAAACCCTGCAAAAGTTCCTCAGTACAAAGACAGAATCTTATACCAGAAGCCAGTTGGAGGTAGAAACGTAGTTACCTGAGCTCAAGCTAAGGCGGTGGCGAAAGAAGAGTCCCTCAAACAACCAAAGCCCTATGCCTGTCAAATGCTTGATTAAGCTTCCTCAGACCAATTTGATTCTGCCACGGATGTGGCAACTCTTAAAGGAGTAAACGTCGCCCTTCCGGTAGATGCCATTGTCAGAGAATACCCCCAAGTTGGAGAGGGAATTATGAATTTTCTTGGGAAAAGAGAGCCCGTAAATGTTCACATATTAAACAGTCAATATTCTTCTTATTTTTTTAGTACTAGATGGTCCCTCAATATTCTTCTTATTCTGAGTGTACATACTGTGATATTTTTGTAGTGAAAAATAGAGTTCGCGCTATAATAGATACTGGTGCTCCAATCAACATAGTTTCCACTAAGTTAATGCAAAAATTGACTTTGAAACCTGATGTGGACCATCGCATGGTTTACAGAACTGCTGGAGCTATAAGCACTGTCTCTGAGGGAGCTTATAGTGTGCTACCTCTGCGCTTTGGGTCCATTGTCATTGAGGCTCCGGCAAGAGTGTTAATGAATGGAAACTACGATCTTTTAATCAGGACCGCTTTCCTGCATCATTTTGGGGCTGTCATTGATATGATGGAGGAGACCCTCGCCATTCTGGGTCAGCGGATCCCAATTTACTTTACTACTAGTTAAGTACCAAAGGATCATGTGCATATGAGCCATATCAACCTTTCCTATAGTGATGGGGTATGGCCTGTTCACTACCATCAACTAAAGCACAAAACTCGGGCCCTCCCCCAGCAGATATATGAATATCAAGGGATACCTCTTTGAGTGGCAGGGCCCATATATATCCCTTTCAGCCATCAAGTCTTAGTGAATACTTAGTTAGAGGTGGAAGTGCCGAGTGGGTTATATGGGGAAGTTATTGGGCTCTATCATCAAACATGGTTTGAGCCGCACGTGGCTCCAGGAATTATACTTCTGGGGCATGGGGAGATAAAGGTTTTGTTAGCAAACCTGAATAGTGAACCAGTGCAAATCCGCCGCCACCAAACTGTAGTGTATCTACATCTGATTCCCATAAACGAGGTCCATCAGGTTCATAATTTTGGATCATTGGATGAATTTGGTCTACCACTCAAAACATTGGCTGATGTACTAATGTGGTACCATGGAGTAAATTAAAAGGATTATTGGATGAACAAAAAGACCAAGCAATAGCTTTATTTCAGAAATACAAGGGGATTTTTGCTGTCAATGATCATGACTTAGGTGTGCTCGGGGTTAATCCATCAATTAGATACTGGTGATCATCCTCCAATAAGGTCTCAGCTGATCCGCCATTCTTGGGCAGCAGAAGATGTGGTTACTAAGGAAATCAACAAATTATTACAACAAGGGATGCTTGAACCATCCAAGAGCCCGTGGGCTTCACTTGTTCTAATTGTAAAAAAGAAGGATGGCACCAACCAGGTAGTAATAGATTACTGGAAGCTCAACAGTATTACAAAAAAGGATTCATATCCCTTTCCCAGAATTGACAATGCTCTGGACCAATTAGGGGTGCCCGCTACTTTTCTGCGATGGACTTAATATCAGGCTACTGGCAAATTGAGTTACCCTTGGCAGAACAAGAAAAATGCGCAGTGATAGCCTCAAAAGGCCTTTTTCAACCAACACAAATGCCTCAAGGACTGTGCAACGCCCCGTCTACATTTCAGCATGCCATAGACACTATTCTTGGTGACCTGAAACAGTCATGCGTCCTAGTATATCTCAATGATATTAACATTTTCTCTCAAACCTTTTTGGAGCACCTCAACCACCTTGAAGCAGTATTCCGCTGACTGGCTGAGGTGAACATTAAAATTAAACCTCAAAAGTGTAACTTTATAAAGATCAGCTGTAATACCTGAGGTTTGTGGTAGACTCAACTGGGCTGCAGCCACAACCGGCTAAGGTTGAGGCCATCAGCCAAATGACTACTCCCACTAGTAAACACAACATACAGGTAGTTCTGGGAATGGTCAGTTACTACCATCGCTTTATCCCCAATTTTAGCTGTATTGGAGGGCCATTTTTCGAGTTGTTAAAGAAAGACGCTGTGTTTAAATGTATGGAACGTCATCAATCCACTTTTGATGCACTTGGTACAGCGTTGAGCAGTGCACTAATGTTGCAATATCCAAACTTCAACTGGGAGTTTATTGTTCAGATGGATGCGTCCCTTTCCACTGTTGGGGCAGTACTTTCTCAGAAAGATGATGAGGAAGAAGATCATCCTGTTGCATTCTGTAGTTGTAGTCTGAACTGTCATGAGCTTAATTATAGTGTGACCAAGCGAGAGTGCTTAGCAGTAATCTATGCATATAAACAATTCAGAGTCTATCTGCATGGGGTAAAGTTTAAAGTTGTAACTGATCACGCGTCATTAAGCTGGTTGCAGAACCTCAAAGAACCAGAAGGATGGTTGACTTGATAGGCTCTCAAATTACAGGCTTATAATTTTGATATTCTTCATCAGCTGGGAGCGAAGCATCAGAACGCTGAATGTTTATCTCGATTACCAACTATTGCAGTGACAGCGGACCTCAGTGATGTGATGTATGATAAGATGCTTAGCGGAAAATATGACAACAAACTGCCCCAAGTAATCAAAGTGTTAAATGAAATGTGCACAAATACCTTCTAACGGAATGGAGAACTGTACAAATGAATCAGCAATTCTACGGTGAATTTTCCGCGCCCCTCATCATGGCCAGGAATCATTATGAGTGCTAACAGAGCAGTTGGGCATGTTGGAGTGCGTAAGAAAATATAGTTGTTATTCCCACAAAATTATTAGGAAAGTATGAGTTTCGATGTGCTCAAAACTATTTCCTGTTGTCATCAGTGCCAAGTGAAGAAGCCATTCCACTTTATGAAGTCATATTGGTTAGTGAAACCACATTTCACTTAGCACACGGTCTCCCTCAATGTCGTTGGCCCCTTGCCAAAAGGAGCCAACCATTGTAAGTACATTCCAGTGGCTATTGATTACTTGACCTGGTGGGTTGAAGCAGGGGTGATATGAGACTTGGGGGCAGTTACAGTGGCTCAATTCGTGTTGTAATGCATTATTCAGTGGCATGGCTGCCATCAGTTTATTCTCACTGATAAAGGCACCAACTTCACCTCAAACATCCTCCCCAAGCTGAACAAGCTTATGGGAATCCGTGGGGTTCTGATGACCCCATACCACCCCGAGTCCAATGGAATGATCAAACGGGTGAATGGAACTCTAGTGAACATATTACAAAAACTAGTATTGGATCGCCCTTCCAATTGGAGCTCTCTCCTTTCTACCGCCATGTTCACTTATAAAATTAGTTACTATTCTGCCATGGGGAAGAGCCCCTTTCAATTACTATATAGCCAACACTTGGCTCTTCCAGCGTTGCTTTATGCGTATGTAGAAGACACTGGCAGACTAGAATCCCACCACTATTTGACTAACCTCGCGAACATTCTGATCAAACTACAAACCAAAGCATATTCCTTCAGCTTGGCCAAAAAAGATTAGGAATCTTGCCGCTGATCAGGCACTTCATAGTGGGTTGGCGCCATTCAAGGAAGGCGATATGGTTCTCTTTCATGATCAGCATGGATTTGAGCAGAAGCACAGCTGGCTAATATTTAAGTTGGTCTGTTTGAAGTAATAAGAAAAACTGGATTCAGTGCATATACCATCAAGGATCCTACAGGTGGTCAGATCATTAACCAAGAACACGCAAAGTTCCTCCACACTTACAAACAATAAAGTCTTATCATCCAGTCAAGAAGGGGGTAATGTCACGATTTTGATATGACTGGACAATAATCGTGGGATAGCTGGGCAGGATCTGCCAAACATAGTATCAGTTGTAATTATTTAAGTGCCTTGAGATGAGGTGATATTGGGATATAACGGGTCTTTATTGGATGTAATGAGTTTATTGGATCACCTCTATATAAGGCAATAAGGCGATAAGGTGATGTTGACATTCAACAAATACAAAGTAAATCGCCTACAGATAGGGTGACAGAGGATTAAGAATAACAATACAAATTTGAGGAGAATTGGTGGAATAGAATAACTCAATCAATGAGAAACAGTATTGCCTGAAGCTGACGTATATAAGTGAAATGGGCGATTGAGAGGAGGTAGGTTGTTTTTAGCGTAGAAGAAATGGGACAGCGAAAAGTATCTGTATTCATAAAATAAATAAAAGACCCGGTTGGGGCAATTGCTCCTATTTTTAGTATATTTTCAAGTGCGTCCAAAAGACTGATGATCCCCACATTGTCTGTCCGTTGCTCAATGGGTTTGACCTGTGCTAATAACCCAACGGATCCTAGCAATACCATCCAAAATTATAACAAAATAATTTCAGGTATTTTATATAAAAAATTTGGCACCCAATTCTTCTGTTGGCGCCCCAATTGGAATTGCAGCTGTCACTGATGAAATTACTCTACATATTGTAAAAAATGAACGATGAATCTCCTCCTACATCCACCTAGTCAGCATCCACCACCAACTAGATAACGATATGTCATAAGTTAGATTTAGATGTAGCATGTCCTAACGCCGTCGTCCAACACCAGCAGATTATCCTTTATCAGGATAGCAATATAAATAAGTAAAGGGAACTTTACCCATTAATAGAAGGTTGCGTTGCCTAAAAGGTTAATTCAAAAGTTTCTGCCAACAAAAACGTCGTCAAAATCCATCAACTACAATAAACCCCTAAATTTATTGGTGACAAACCCCAATCAACTCAGACAAGATTATATTTTAATGGTTAATAAATGAACAACTTGTTAATTGTCAGGGATCCTCCTCAACAAACATTAGTAATATGACAGAATTGAATCCTGGCGGATTAGTTAATTTTTTTTAGTACTAGATGCGGATTAGTTAATTTTCATTAAGGATTTACAGAAATTAATAGTTATCATATGATATGATAACTCCCACATCCACTAAAAGCTTTTGTCCCATAGGATAAAGCAGATATCTATAATATAGTGAAGCTGGATAATGTGAGCATGCTGAAATCCTAACACATCCACCCTCTTGACCAGATTATTCAGAAAAAGTTAGGACTTGGGTTTGGATGCCACCTTGGGCCATGATCATAATTTGGTCATCATAATTAAACTTAAATTTTGGCAAATAATGGTCTTGTCCTCACTCAACGCATCTTATTCCATACTTGGCAGCGCGGTCCTCTTCTCCTTTTCCTACTTTCTGCCACCTCACTCTAGTGCAGTTCCAACAGCCACATGCCGTACCAGAACTATTTCAGTCAATCTGGTCAATAATATTACTGAAAATCCTGTATTCACCAGGTTGGGTTATTAAAACTCCACGTCACTTATGAATATTCTTTCTAAGATTGACCAATTCCTTGATTACTGTAATATCCCAGGATGGGCTTTCCTTCTTTAATGAGAGGGGTCTTCTGATTCTTCTTCTTCATGCCTCATTACATCAGACCCAGTTTAAACATGAGCTAATCCTGCAAAAATATACAATTTTCATTGTAATTCATTACTACTTTTGTCATAATTTATCCTCCTTCTCCCTGCTAGACAATGGAAGGTATAACACTTCCAGATTCTTTTGATCACATCAACATAATTAAATCATAATCATTTTAATATGATTATAATTCAAACTTTATTTTTTTCTATGTTTTTTATCTTTTATTTTTTTAGATTCTTTTTCAATGGTATTTAACCTATAATCATCAGGTTTAGAGGCCTTTCTTTTAAAAGTTAATTATCAATTCTGGTTTAGAGGTTTACTATTGAGATTCAACCAGTAAATTATAATTCAGCTGTCCCACCTTGAAACTTAACCAACAAATATGGTTCAGCGGTCCCTCTTGAGACTTTACCAACAATTTTGGTTTAGAGTTCCCCTCTTAGAACTTATCCACCAATAATGGTTCAATGGTCCCTATTAAAACTTAACAAACACAATGGAACATAACTTATTATTAGTAGGTTCTGCGGTCCCATTAGAACATTGCTTTTCTTAATTATAATACTTCAAGTAATTGTTATGGGCCACTTCACTATATGTCCACCCACAATATTTCTCAGCATATAAGTTTCATGGTTACCTGACATCATTGAGGGAGCCAACTGCCAAGATAAGTTGGAAGTCAGTAGTCCAAAAATGTCAAGCTGAAGGACTTCCTTGACTTAAGGTATACCTTGAACCAGCGCTGGGTAAAGACTAGATATGCCCAGGTTGGTCCAGGGAAAGTGTGTGATGCCCATCTCTGCATTACAGTAGTGGCATTAAGACGCACTTGTTATCTTCTTAACAATGATGGTTTGGTTTGGTTGCTTGGAGAATGGGGGTTTAAAACCCGTTTAATTTTTAACATTTCAAATTGGGTAGCTCAGCCTGCAATCAATAACTTGAGTTTGTTTAATCTCGAGCTACAGTACCCTGGCCAATGGTAGGTGCACTAATTGGTTCATTTAGGCTTGGCACCATTTTCCTCAACTGATGACTCGCCTAAATTGTTTAAAGTATGGTTCTTAAGACCAACTTTTCTCATTGGTCATTGTCAGATTCTGGTGGTTGGTTCAAAAATAAACCTTTGACAACCATCAGATCGGGCTGATTATCCTCAAATGCTCAAGCTAATACCCTGATTCTCACCTTAAAGCCTATTGCAATTACATGGTTCAGGCCAAATATCTCAATTTAAATTCAATCAAATACTCTATTAATAAGCTTGGGATGAATATGCTCGCACATTATGGCTGATTATCTATGCATCAAATCTTGGCAATTGGTCCCAATTATTGGAAACACAGTCAACTAACCATTATACAAAATTGTTTTGGACCAACCCAAAGTCAACGTTTAAAAGTCCCATGGACCATCAGACAAATGAAAAACGTAATCAATTTTCCTGCCCTAGGGCGAAATCTGTATGTTAACCATGTAATTAGCACAATAGCACTTGCACATGGACCACCCAAAAGGGAATACCTAGTGCTATCAAGAGAGAGGCCTGCCAACATCCCAATTAGGGGTACATCATCTACTATAATCAATGCAAGAATTTCAAAGAAGGTGTATTTCGTCAGTAGTATGACAAAATACAAATCAAGAAGATCCTAGGACAATTTTGCATGCATTTATCACAATTTTGTACCTGAAATCCTCCCAATTTTGAGATTATTTTGCCACCAATAACCTAAGAAAAGGTCTCAATCATATCAGTTCAAGGGCCAAACTGAGGTGGTAAAATATCTGTTGAAATTGTGTGCTTAAATTTGGCCAGGAGATGCCCTTTTTTTAGTACTAGATGGTCCCAACCCAAGGGGGATTCATCAATGTGGCCAGGAGATGCCCTAAAGGTATAAATACCGGCGCCTGACCTAATGACTGATTATCTAATAAATAGCTTATAATAAAAGATATGTTTAATTTATCCTTTTCCTGATCTTTATCTGAATCCTAACCTTGGAGAAGTGTCAACAAGCTTGAAGCATCCAAAACAAAGCTTGTATCAAAACCTGCCTTGGAAGAAGTTCCCGATTATATTGGGAAAATTATGCCCAAAATTGACCAGAAGAGTTGGGGCTATTTTAATCTGCCTAGTGTTTTTCTAAATGGTCTTTGCATAAGCCACTGGCAATATCAAGAATTATTTTATGGAACTTTATACCAATTAAGCGTGCAGGATTTCAATTATCAAGTGAGCAAAACTAGGAATTTTGACAGTCATCTTTCTATTTATAAAAATCCGGTTAGTTACTTTTTAATATTGGAACTTGGCGAACCTGTGTGTACCTCTTTGGGGGAGGTCTCTAACAACGTCAGCTGTTTTATTTGCACAAAATCAACTACCACATCTGGTGCATCACTGGGACGCCCTGGTCCCCTCCAGACCTAGGCACCTAAGCACTCCATCCCAGATCTCCTCCTGGTTAGGGACTCCCCTTTGGGGCCCACCCAAGTCTTGTTGTTTGTTTGATATCAATTAATAATTTGGTTGTATATCCTTGCCCTGAGTTACTTTGCCTCCAGCACCCTTCGCGGTGCTATGCTCACCATCAAACTAATGACTGGTTCCCTAGATGTGTGGATGTGCATCTCACTCCACCTTGCTGGGAACAGGAGTTACAGAAACTATCCTTACAATAGTCATCTATCGCCATCCTGGTTTTAATCTCAAATGGTCCCATTCATTGGTCATCAATTACCAACTTGGCTCTTATTTTGACAGGACCTAATCTTATTTTATATTTTGGAAGCCGGCACTTGATTCCTCTGATATCATAATAATTGCCTCTATTACCAATCGCCAGTTACATTCAAATAGATTGATTTTTTTCTGTAAATTGATTCTCAGCATTACTTGCTGTATCTAACGTTTAGATTAATCCGCTGACAGATCTAGAAATAATTCCTTGATTGTGCAGATTGTTATGGCAACTTTAACTCTATACAACTTCGACTTGAGTTGATTATTATCAGCCTAAGCATTTCTTTCCTTTTTCATTAAACTGACTAGCATAAGGATGAGCAACTTTCTCTACTATTTCTGGATTGATTGCCTTCATTTTCAACTTCACTCTCATGGTAGCATTTATATTTTATATTAAATTTTGATACTGTGGTTCCTCTTTTAGGTTTTCTGAAAAAATTAAAGTATCTCCTTCTTCTGGGCAGATATCTGGTAGAACAGGTTTCTGGAAATGTTAGACTGTTCCACATTTAAACTGTTAACTCTTTTCCCTAATCCTGAGCAGTTTCCTCCTCTTGAGGCAAAAAAAGATTCACTATCTCCTCTTGGATTCTTTCCCCAACATTAAGCGGCCAAGTTTCCAGTTGCACCAAATTTTAACAATGGTTTTTTGATTTCTCTATCAATTTTTATACATTAAAATCATTCCTCGTTGAAACCAAATTCTGCTGATTGGCAATTTTCGCAATTTCTCATTATCAACTCCACCATAGTCTGATCATCATTGACAAGAATATCTTCATAATTATTGTTTTGGCTTGTGACGCTGAGTTCAGCATATTCTTGTTAATGATTTCTATTGCTGTCCACAGCTTCTGTACTTTTTCTTGTTTGAAATTGTGCTAATGATTTCTTCTGTAATCTTTGATTTGAAATTCAACTACCTCTGTAGTGAGCACCAAATGTAAACTTTTATGCCTTGGTTACTCAACTACCCCCTGTAGTGAGCGCCAAATCTAAGTTTTTTAGTTCTACTGCAAAGGTTCAGATTTGTGCAATCAATATCTTTTTAATATATATAATCTGATATGTGTGGGTGAAGGATAATAATATGCTGACTAGTATCCAATTGAGATTTCCACATCAAAGGTATCTCCTTTGCTCAACTTTCTCTTAGGACAGGTACTGAAAATCTTCCTTCAACCCACTTTGAAGGTACATAAAATATCCTTTATTAAAAATTAACCTGTTATAAATAGGCTTGGATGTTCCAGGGGACTTAAATTCTTCCAGACAACAAGGAAAATTCTATTTCTTCAACTCTTCCTCTAGATTTGGAAAACTCCTTATCACAAAAAGAACTTAACCTAGTATCTTTAGGTTCAGAAGTTTCAAGGGAACTTCTCCCTTCCTATTTTGATGCAGGAGACGCGGAGAACTTTACAAGCAATATCTAGCTAAAGGATCACTATCCTTCAACTATAATATTAAGAGTAAAAATATACAAATGTATAATATTCTAATTATCTATGAGACCTTTTAAGATATTTTTTATCTAATTAAATAAAGGGAATATGAGGAATTCAGTGCCCAACTCTTCTGTTATCACTTTAACTAGAATGGCAGCTGTGATGATGAATTAACCCTCCACAAGTCACTCAAAGATTAATGAGGCACATGCTCATCCATCCACCTAGTCATTATCCACCGCCGACTTGATAATGATCTACCATGGGATGATTTAAAGGTAGCATCTCCCAAAACCTTCATCCAACCACAGCGGATTAGCTTTGTCAGGCTAGTAACCTCATTAGGTAATATGACCTTTTACCCACTAACAGCAGGTTGCATTGCCTAAAAGGTAACATGTATATTGTTGAGGAATTGACTGGACCTAATTGTCAGATATTCGATATCAACAATTATGGTTCAGGTGTATCCTAAGTATCTGAACTTGGGACTTGTGGCCTAGTGATTTCACTTAATTATATTTGACTATGATGACATGGGCTCGAGGGCTTTGTTGGTTAGGTCAAACTTAAATTTAAGTTTTGATTTAATGACTCAGGCACGTGGGCTTTGTTGGTCTATGTCAAAATTAGTTTTTAATGTCAGTTGAGTTTTTGATTGAATTAATTACTAATTAGTGATATGAATCACCTTGGTATGTGCTGCCAATTTAATATGAAAGTGAATCAGTTCAGCTATTTTGAAGACACGTACAAAATTCCATCTCAAGAATGATGATGGTGTTTACTCTGACTCTGAGGCTGAGCATGATGCCCTGAGTCAAAGTATTTGTAGACATCCTTACAAACTTTTTACGTGGCCAAGGGCCACTGAAAGTAAGGCGTCATGGGTAAGATGTGGTTAACATCAAACCCTATAAATAACCCTTGCATTTACACTAATAAAGACATCCTTTAACTTCTGGATTAAGTTTCTAATTTATCTTATAAACTTTTTGCATTATCACTTTATTTTATATTAAAGTCGATTTTCACTTGGGATCAGTAGGATCAGGGCAGCGTGCCATCATCCAAGTGAAATGACTGGGTATACAATTGAAGTATTACCAAAAAGCTATATCATAAATTTAAAGCACCATCCTGTCTATTGTCCTCACACAATAGATGCTCAAAGCTGCAGTTTCCACCAAACAACAAACCAGCCATCAGGTGAAGCCCAAATTTCAACAATGGCGCTCATGGCTGGGACCGCAGATGGTGACCAGTATCAACATTTGAGTGACCAAATTTCGCAGATGAAGGATGAATACACCAGAAAAATCAATGATCTCAATGATGATCTTGACGCTATTAATGAGGCAAACAATAACCTCCATGGAGAACTAAACCAGTGCAAGAAGGCAATAAAGGAAAAGGACCAAGTGATTTCCACCTTGCAGCTACAAGCTACTAGCCTGAATGAGGAAATTGCAAAATTAAAATTAAAAAACCGAAATTGTGCCCATTGGGAAAATGAAATCAATGAGCAGATTTGAACTCTGGATGGCGGGCGTTGTCAGTGTGCTACACCACATTTGACTGAAAAATTTTCTGAATATTATGAGGACGAAGCTTCAGAAATAACCACCAAAACAGACGCTGGGCCACGCCAACAACTGCCTAGCAAAATGGTTGCTTTGGCCAACCCTATCACCTCAAACTGGGATATGATGCCCCAACGCCCTAGCACGTCTGACTCTAGTCAACCTAGAAATAATCGTGATAACCAGGAATGGGGAAGCAATAATTATAAACCAGCAAACCTGCCAGCCTTTGACAAGAATGGAAGTATTACCACCTTTGTCAAACGTTTTGAAATGGCTATGCATGGGGCCAGCGACTGCAACAAAGCAGCCACCATGATCAACTGCTTGGATGAGTGGAGCATTGAGTTGATTATGCCTCACATCAACGAAAATCCAACATATGCTGAAGTCAAGGAGGCCGTGCTTCATGAATTTGGAGGTCCAGAACGGATGTCAACCAGAAAATCCAAGTTTATGAACATCAGCTTTAAGAAAGATGAAGCAATTGATGAGTTTGCAGATCAATTCTATCGCGAAGCTCAAGTTCTCTTAGGCGCGCGGGCCATGGTCAATTTTGATGCCAAGATTGCACTAGAGCATGCAGTAGAACCTTACCCTAATCTATCCAACACTCTATTGCCTGCTTTCGTGCAGAACCTTGCAACATCTGAATTGGTCGACTATTTATGCAGATGCTCAAAAAATTATGGCCCTCCTAATACTGGTTACAGATTGGGAACCACTACCCTTGCTGGAAAGTCCTTCAAAACCAATAAGAAGACTGACAACCCACAGCCATTGAGTGAAATTACTTGCTTTAATTGCCAACGTAAAGGTCACTATGCTTCCTGATGCCATCAGAGAAATGTCAACATAGTCCTTCCTGATACCGTGCAGGAGGAGGAAAAGAACAAGCACAATAGATGTGGGACGCTCTATTGTGCCTACAACACCAGTCCCACCTGATTGATATGAAAATAATGCCCACGGGGCCTCGTTTGACAATGAAATCAGTTCTATTTTAATATTGAACAAAGATTCCCCAAACGTACATGTGGTAACTCGCTCCCAGAGTAAGGTTGTCACACCTGAAGTCTCTGAGGTAGTCGCTAAACCCTATGTGCAACAAATACTTGAGAATATTCCAGCTGACGGGCCAAGCAATGCATCAGATACCCCAAGCCTGAAAGGGGTCAATATAGCAATGCCAATCAACACATTCATCAATGAATGTCCCAGTATTGGGAATACTCTGAAGCACACTCTTAACTCCTTGGACTCTTCCCATATTCATTTAGTAAACTCTATTGATTCTTACTATTCTGAGTGCACTTACGTGGATATCCTAGTCAACAAGGTTAAAGTTGTAGCTATTGTTGATAGCGGAGCACCTGTAAACATTGTTTCTACAAAGCTGGTTAAGAAATTGAAAATAGCTCTGGACATTGACCATCATCAAGAATATGGGACCGCAGGCCTTAACAGCACTAAGAGTGAAGGAGCTTACAGCGCCTTGCCATTGCAATTTGGAGCTTTGGTAGTTGCCGCACCCACTATAGTGCTTCCAAACGCCAATTATGACATATTAATTGGAACTAGTTTTTTAAGGACCTATGGGATCTCATGCAATTTTAAGGAAAACATCTTGACAATATTGGGCCAATCGCTTCCAATTTATTACTCTCACAATGATATGAAGCCCACAAGCCATCATAGGAATTTTATCAATATATCTTATGCCAATGGGATAATACCAGTAGGGTATATTCAGAGGGGGAATCAAAGTCGCCCCATGCCAACTTCCATAAACAAAAATTGAGGAATACCGCTACATGTGAATAAGGATGTGACAATAGCTCCAGGCCATCAACTGGTTATGAGAACTGGGACCACACTGGATATTCCAGAAGGACTGTATGGGGAGGTTGTACCCCCATGGCATCATTCTCCAATGGAACCTAGTGTGGCACCTGGAATACTTATACTGGGGCATGGAGAGATTGATGTCTTACTAGCAAATTTGACCAGCTGAAATATTAAGGTCAAGAAATTTCAAGTAGTCGCTTTTGTGCACCTACTTCTGAGGGATGAGTTAATATCAGCTGTCAAATTTGGTGATTTATCTGAGTTCAGCTTACCAACCCAAGCCCTTGGGGCACATGCAGTAATACCCTGAGAATCATTCACCGGATTATTGGAACAACAGAAGGATGAAGCACTAGAGTTGTTTGAACGATACTCCAAAATTTTTTGCCAAAGATGACCAAGATTTAGGTTGTGCAAAAGGAGTTCAGCATTTCGTGGATACCAGGGATCATATGCCTATTAGAATGAGGCCAATTCGGCGCCCCAGGGCCAGTGACAAAATAGTCAGTGAAGAGCTAGACAAATTGCTGAAAAATGGAATGATAGTGCCATCCAAAAGCCCATGGGCCAGCCCCATTTTAATCATAAAGAAGAAAGATGGCAGCAATCGAGTTGTGATTGATTATTGACACCTCAATGCCATTACAAAAAAGGATTTGTATCCATTGCCCAGAATTGATGATGCTCTGGACCGCCTAGGAGGGGCGAAGTACTTTACCGCAATGGACCTCATCTCCAGATATTGGCAAATTGAGTTGCCACCAGAGGAGCAGGAAAAGTGCGCGATGATTGCTGCTCAAGGGCTTTTTCAACTGACACGCATGCCCCAGGGGCTGTGTAACACTCCGGCAACCTTTCAGCGCGCAATGGACACAATCTTGGGGGACCTTAAATTGTCCTGCGTTTTGGTGTACCTGGATGACATCAATGTCTTTTCACAAACGTTTTCCAAACATCTGGAGCACCTTGAACAAGTGTTTGAACAACTGTTGAAGGCCAATCTGAAGATAAAACCTAGAAAATGCCAATTCTTTAAAGAACAATTGGAATACCTTGGGTTCATCATTGATTCCAAGGGCTTGCAGCCTCAGCCTCAAAAGGTGGAGGCGATTAACAATATGCAACCTCTGACAAGTATGAGAGATGTTCAAGTGTTCTTAGGCATGGTAGGATACTATCAAAGATTTGTGGAAGGGTTTGCAAAGATTGCTGAGCCTCTATTCCACTTGCTACAAGGAGGAGTTCATTTTTGCTGGGCAGAGGAATGCCAACAAGCCTTTGAGGCTTTGAAAAACAAAATGAGCTCAGCGCCTATCCTCCAATATCCCAATTTCAGCAAGCCTTTTATCATACAAACTGACGCCTCATTGACTGCAATTGGTGGTGTGCTATTGCAGATTGGGGATGATGGCGAGGAGCATCCAGTCACTTATTGCAGCAGGACGCTGAATAAGCATGAGCATAATTATACAGTGACTGAAAGAGAATGCCTGGCTGTCATCTATGCTTGTAAACAATTTTGGGTTTACATTCATGGCACCAAATTTCAAGTAGTAACAGATCACAGCTCATTACAATGGCTCCACAATCTCAAGGAACCTGAAGGATGGTTAGCCCGCTGGGCTCTGAAATTACAAGCGTACAATTATGAAATTATTCATAGAGCTGGAGCGGCCCATCAAAATGCAGATGGACTATCATGACTTCCCATTGTAGCTGTCCTGAGCAATTTGGCCAATGAGCTTCATGAAAAAATGATTAACTGAACATATGGAGATGAGCCACCTGAAGTTCAAAAAGTGATTGAGAAAGCATTAATTGACACCAAATATTGAGATGGAGTTTTATACAAACTTAAGCCCAATGGACAACGTCAAATCTTTCCAAAACCTTCTGACTGAATGGAGATTATCACACAAGCACACAAGGCCATCAGACATGGGGGAATGACCAAGACATTAGAATTAATTTGAGCCAGTTACTATTGGGATTCCATGCAATTTGATATCCAAGATGTGCTCAATAAATGTCATTCATGCCAAATTGCAAAACCTATGAAGTCAGATGTGAAATACCATTTGATCAAACCTGACTGGGCCTGGCATACCATGTCAATTGATGTAATTGGCCCTTTGCCTGTGAGTAGCCTAGGCAACAAATACATAATTGTTGCTATTGACCATCTAACAAAATGGGTGGAAGCAAAAGCAATTTGAGACGTTGGGGCCCTAACTACTGCCAAGTTCATTATGGATAATATTATCTATAAGCACGGATGCCCCCAGAAGATATTGACAGACAATGGCACAAATTTTACTGCCCAAATGGTACAACAGCTAAATGAGTTGATGTCTATCAAAGGAGTGTTGTCAACACCATACCATCCTGAGACTAATGGTATAGTAGAGCGAGTGAATGGCACTTTAGTCAGCATTTTATGCAAAAATGCAGCCTTGGCGCCTTTGCAATGGGCAACTTCAATTAGTGCGACCATGTTTGTGTACAATATCAGACACCACAGCAGCACAGGCCACTCTCCATTTTGACTTTTGTATGGTAGACAGCCCACTCTACCTCCATTATTATACTCAGTACTCAGTTCACCCAACGCAATTAACCCAAATAACTATGTCGAGCAACTAGCAAAGACCTAATCAAGTTGCAATTGGAAGCTTATCAAAATGTGATTAGTCAAAAAACTATTCAGAAGAGCTATGATGATGCCAAATGGGCTACGGTGAATAAGTTTAATGAAGGAGATTTAGTAGTATATTGTGACACTCATAGCGCAGGCCGCACACACAAACTAGCCTCGCTCTGGAAGGGTCCATTTATCATTTTGGAGAAATTGTCTGAAGATGTATATACCATTAAGGATCAAGGTGGCTGGGTTGTGAATCGAGTACATGCTAAGTTCCTTCATCCATATCATAAAGAATAATAATAATAATAATAATAATAAAGAAAAAAAAAAAATAAATAATAATAATAATAAAAAATAAAAAATAAAAGTAAAAAAGAAAAAATAATAATAATTGCAAATCATATAGTTTATTTCATAGATTGATGCCTTGCAGGCATTAGAAGTAGGTATCCCCTCTTTGGTGGGGGGAGGAGAGCGCGATTGAACCTGAAGAAGCCTGCAACAGAATCAGAGAGATGCGGACTTCATACAAGTTCCAACTGTCTAGACCCTGATGGAGATGCACCAAAACCCAAGAAAGCTCAGCATCAGGCATGCTGGCCTTGTCAGCTTAGGGAAGGCTATTGAGATGACATTCAAACTTCGAGGAAGGCAAAGAGTTAGACAGTGTGACCCAGGAAGAAGGGTATCCGCCACTTATATCCAGTCAAGGCGGGGGAAGTGTTGAGGAATTGACTGGACCTAATCGTCAGATATTGATATCAACAATTATGGTTCAGGTGTATCCTAAGTATCTGAACTTGGGACTTGCAGCCTAGCAATTTCACTTAATTATATTTGACTATGATGACACAGGCTTGAGGGCTTTGTTGGTTAGGTCAAACTTAAATTTAAGTTTTGATTTAATGACTCAGGCACGTGGGCTTTGTTGGTCTATGTCAAAATTAGTTTTTAATGTCAGTTGAGTTTTTGATTGAATTAATTACTAATTAGTGATATGAATCACCTTGGTATGTGCTGCCAATTGCATGTGAAAGTGAATCAGTTCAGCTATTTTGAAGATATGTATGAAACGCCATCTCAAGAATGATGATGGTGTTTACTCTGACTCTGAGGCTGAGTATGATGCCCTGAGTCAAAGTATTTGTAGACATCCTTACAAACTTTTTACGTGGCCAAGGGCCACTGAAAGTAAGGCGTCATGGGTAAGATGTGGTTAACATCAAACCCTATAAATAACCCTTGCATTTACACTAATAAAGACATCCTTTAACTTCTGGATTAAGTTTCTAATTTATCTTATAAACTTTTTGCATTATCACTTTATTTTATATTAAAGTCAATTTTCACTTGGGATCAGTAGGATCAGGGCAGCGTGCCATTGTCCAAGTGAAATGACTGGGTATACAATTGAAGTTTTACCAAAAAGCTATATCATAAATTAAAAGCACCATCCTGTCTATTGTCCTCACACAATAGATGCTCAAAGCTGCAGTTTCCACCAAACAACAAACCAGCCATCAGGCGAAGCCCAAATCGTCAACATATAGTATATCTAGCCCAAATTAAAAAGTGAATGCTGAGAATTGTGTAAAGTATATCAGTGGATTGGGATTTCCAAAAGGGGCGGAACTATCACGTTCTATTGTGTAAAAAATTCCCAAGCATCCAAATTAATTATCCCTTGAATGTTACAAATGAACAAATTACCACAGACAAAAAAAATCCAAGATTGGAGAAAAAACGTTGGAGCACTTAAAAATTAGTGAAAAATTTCAGGGAAAATGCTTAAATCCATCCACCATTTCCAAGGATGCCAGAGAACTAGCATACTGAGCAATTATTTTGCGCAAAGTTCTTGGCATATAAAAGAACATTTATACAGTTTTATTGAAGTTCAGAAGAGATTTTCTTCTCTCCCCATACCATAATAAATTACCTGGCACTCTGTCTATGGTAGAGTGCTGAGCTGTTTTGTAATCTCCTAAATAAAACAGTAGTTTTCAAATCAGGAATTTTTTTAGATTTTATTGATTTTAAAAGATTCTGCCCTCTTCAAAAAAACTGCTGCAACCTATGGAGGGTCATCAATCATTGATTCCATAATGAATGTGTCCATTTCCCTCTTGTTATAAGTGTTAGCATCCCTCTATGGGGATATTGAGTAAACACTCAGTGAGTTTTTGCAACAACCATTCACCCAATAGTATATGAAAGCTGATCGCCACATCAAATCAAAGATGCTGGATCTCAATTCAGTTTGCCATAACCAAAATAAAATATAAGGAATACTGCAGCTAAAGGAACTTTAAAAATACTAGTTGAATCATAATCAATTATTTAGCGACTTCTCCCTGTTATCATATGTGAGTCCAGGCCAACCTCAATTTGATACCAACCCCCACCCAGGATAGTCAAAGAAGCTGCTCCCCAACCAACCCAAACAGCCTCCACTCAGTGCAAGAAGTGTGTGAAAGATTATCACCCATTCTCAGTTTACTGGTCAAAATGTGGCTGATGTGAAGGTCATTATTTCCTCACCTGTCTTCATGTGGATTTTATTTATTATAAACTTAGAATGACATTCCATGCGGACTATAGATGTTATTGTGGGTATTGAAGTACCCTCAATGGAGGCTAAGTCTTTCCTTTACAACAGAAGTCTTACAGTAACAAATTGATATAGATCTAATGTATGAGAAGAAGGTTTGTTTTTCAATTGAGGACTCCAATACCCATTTAAAAACTAAAGCATACATGTCATCTTTTTCAGAATCTATGCATATGAATTTTGGAAAACTTATACAAGATATATTGATCTGAAAACCTTTATTCTTCTCTTACTATGAGGCTGAGCATGGTAGTGAAGTCTTCCCCTAATATATGACCAAAATATTGAGATAATTGGTCTTTAAAGGATCTGGATGGTCAACAGTTGGTCTAATAGAGGGTTAATTTAAGTCATAAGCACTTAACTTTAGGAATTCCCTTCATCCTATGTCTTCATCTGATAATGGAAATTTTTATATGTTGTCTTAAAAGCCCATAGCAGGCCTTAGAAATCTAAATTAGTTTGTATGGTTCCAGTATTCACCTTTGAGTGATCTAGGTGGTCATTATCTAGTTTAATTAAGAGTATTTTGAGTGTTTAAGTATACCCTTTGTAACTTGCCTCCCTTATATGTCCTATCAAGTACTATAAATTTAGACCAATTTATATAAGGCCCAGTTTAGAATTTTTTAAACCTAAATGGTTTATAGGTTGTAGTACTCAACTCTTTGAGAGATCTGGGTGGTCATCCATTATTTATTTATGGGTTATTAATTGTATCTAATATATAATCTTTTTAACTTGACTCCATTGTCTGTCTTCAGCTGAGGCTGGAAACGTTAGATCATCACCCAGGACCCTGGATTAGGATCTAAGCGTAACATTCTCCTGAATGACGCCAAAGTTCAAAAATGGTCTTGAAGCTGTTAACTAGCGGAGAGTTCAAAAAATAAAAAGATGGGGCGAAATAGACTACTTGATTGAGTTAAAAAGCGTCAATGTTTATAGGGCGTGTGGGTACTTGGTGCCTCAGGGACCTTAATATCCCAGTATGATCAGGATCTTTCACTGCCTTCTACATTGACCACCTGGTCAGCACACTCATTGTTCTTCGTCATCCTCATGATTGCATCTGTGGTGACCATGCCTCTCAAGGTTTGGGAAGCGGGGATGGGATTCTTAAAGCATATCCATCACATCTCATGCGCGTAATGCTTCCTGATCAAAACTCATTTTAGTGCCTTCAAGGCAAGGTTCAATTCATGCTGACCTGAGAGTCAACTTATTGAGGCTCAATTTTGGAATAGGAATTTCAACTTGCTCATTGTCTCAAATCCTGACAACGCCCCCTTCAACATCCTGTCCAAGGGGGTATATGGACCAAAGAAATTGGCCATGTACTTGATTCACCACAATACCCGATTGACTTCAGCAATGGTTTACTTCAAAAATGCTTTAGAATGGTCTTAAAAGGTCCAGACTGAGAACTTCAAGATTTGTTTTGTTGACCTCCAGATTGATGGTGATCAAAGAAAATGAGGTCATCTAATTAAAATTGGTAATAAGGGTCGCCAGAATTGAACCAGGATATCTCCCTTTTGGTATTGGTGACAATGCCTGCATCACTGGGCTTAAAGCTGAAAACTTTCATTGGCTAAGGCCCTCATAGTTAAATCATATTTCTCAGGTATGGAGGTATCAAGAAGGGCTGAACGCTACATGGTAGGCAGGAGCACGCCCATATAGAGCTTCAAAGGGGGACATTTTGATGATTCATTGTAGCTTATTCAGTAAGAAAGCAAAGCGCTGGGTAGAGAATGATTTTAGCGAGTAGGTTAGAGGCGGCTATCTTCTGCAAAATAGAGATGAGTGTTCCGTTAGCACATTCTACCACCCCTGTGGTCAATGGGTTATAAGGGGTGGTGAAACTCTGGTTAGTTCCAGAAAAGCAAAGTTAGTTCTTGGATTACCTTTGAGGCGAAATTTAACCCATTGTCTGAAAATAATGTTTGTGGGCATCCATGCTGGGTGATGATAGATCAAATAAGAAAAAGAGTCAGGGCCTTAAAGGTGGCAGCAGGGACATAAATCCTTTTGACCCATTCGGTCAAATGGTCTATGGCTAAGAGGAAGTATTCATGGCCATGAAATCCTGTGGGAAGAGGGCCAACTACATCAATGCTAATGATATTAAAAGGACCTGACATGGCAATGACTGAATGCTCATATTGGGGAATTGGCTCAATCTTGGGCTCAACATGTCATACATGTCTCCAGGACCTCTTGGATGGTTCTATCATTCCGTCGCAGTAGCATAGTTTCTTAAGCCATTTGTGAGTCTTCTTTACTGTCCCGTGTCCCATGGTCACATGTTCTTCTAGGATAACGTCAGTTTGAGAAGAAGGATGGATGTAGGGGAGCCATTTCTTATTGACCCTCTTATATAACATTCCTTCCTTGATCTGAGTGTCTGGGTCATTTTTGGACTTCAGCTTGGATCTTGGGCTTTTTAACTCCCAGTGTTCTAGCCAACCAATTAGATTAACAGTTGGTCCCCCTTGGGGGTCAAAGCAGCCAGTACCGGCAACCTAGAGAGACCATCAACGTTCTGGTGAATCAAAGATGCGTGTAGACAATAGTGAATTAGCTCTGCAGCCTTAGGGCTCATTTGGCTAACTGGCCATCTAGGTCCTTCATTTGCTGCAGCCATTGGAGAGAGAAAAGGTCATTGGCAAATGGTGAAGCGGGTGTCATAGAGATATGAAGGAAGTATTTGATTTCTTACAAGGCAGCCAGACATTCCCATTCAGTAACGCTATAGTTCTGTTTGGCCTTGCTCAGTTCTTGCTGAAACAAGCTACTGGATGATCAACCTGGTTTTTGTCGTGCTGAACTTGAATGGGAACAACGGCAACATCATTCACATCCGTGAATAGAAATAAAGGTTGTTTTTAACATGGATGAGCTAAAATGAGTTTAAAGAAAAGAGCAGTCCTTAACGCATTCAAAAGTCTTTTCTTGTTTAGATTGCCACTCAAAAGGCATATTCTTTTGAAGGAGGTAGAACATGGGCTCAGCTAGGTAAGCAAACTTAAGGATGAACTGACAATATTAGAACAACATGATCGGAAACCCCTGAATGTCCCTAAGACTCTCTGGGGCATGACATCTTCTTATGGCGTCAACTTTGTCTGGGATGGGCTGGATACCATTTTTTGAGCCGTTATGTCTGAGGAACTCCATTTTAGATTGGAAGAAGGAGCATAACAAAGGTTTGAGTTTTATTAGAGCCTTCATAAGATGATTGAATAATTTCTGGAGGTGTTCACATGACCTCTGAAGGTTCACAAAAAGATGGTGATGTCATCAAGTTATATGAGGACAAAGGATAACTTCAGGTCCCCTAGGATCCCATCCATAAAGATTTGGAGAGTTGCCAGCGCATTACAAAGGCCCTTGTCATCCTTGTGGATTTGATAGCCCTTCATTGGCTATGAGCACACACTTGGCTTAATCTTAAGGGGAGAGCTTTACATGCCAATATCTGCTAGCAAGAACCCACAGAAAGTATTGTGACCCAGCGAGAAAGTGGAGAGAGTTGTCAATTTGGGGCAAGGGATAGCTGTCTTTCCTTGCGATGAATTTTGAGCCAATGGTAGTCCATCACCACCCAATGGCTGATATCCTTCTTATAAACTAAAAGAAGTGGAGAGACCCAAGGACTTTGCGAAGGCACCAATATCCCAGCTTCAAGTAGTTTGGGCTCTACTGCCACCTGGTCTTCTTCAACCTTACTTTTTTTGGTAATATTGGGACCAAATGTAGGGGAGCGTCCCTAATTTCCACATGTAGAACTTCACTCATTTTCAAAATCATAATTAGATGTCAAAAAGAGATCTGAGTATTTCTCCAATTATTCCCTAACCTGGCTCTCTGTTCACCAGTGAGCTCTTTCCCTATAAAAGTGTCAACAAAAGCAACAGATGGGGGCGTTTCTAACCCAAAATCACTTAGAATTACCAAGTTACAGATTTCATTGACAGCCTCTAAAGGTAGGAGGCTAACGTAAGCAGCTGGAGTATTAGGGTCTACTACCCTAGGTAGGTCAGTAAGGTAAGCTAACAACACTGATATGGATCAAGCCTAGGGAGGATCTAAAATTCCTTGACAGGTAGGACCTCCTTGACCAATGGGTTATATATACCCTAGATCTCCAGTAGGTATCTAGAGGGGAATTTGATGTGCACCCTGTTGTCAACAATAAACTGGGATTTTGGTGGTATAGTGTTCCTCTTAGGCAAATAGTTTTGCATGCCTTTATGTCCATTGACTGTAGGAGGTGGCATCTGTACATGAGATCCCCTCAAATGATATCAGGTCAGTTGATTTTACTTTCACTTTCAAGAAGGCAATCCCTAGATTTAACTCTGTTTTGGAGTCGCGTAAGGTCTTGAAACCCAGGGGGACCCAATGTCCCAAAAGGGATAGTAATCCTTCATCATATTGCATTACCATAAAGTAATCCCAGAGAAACTGAGTCCCAAGGAGAAGATTATAGCTTAGGTTACTTAGTGCAATGACGGGTGTATTCACTGAAAACTTCCCAAATTAGATAGGTAAGGATTAATAGGCCCTAATGAACTGGGTACACTGCGATCCAGCCATGCCATATTTCATGTATAAAGAAAGTCTGGAGCAAACTTGATGTGCTTCATCAGTTTAGAGAAAATGACATCTATGAGGAAACCACTGTCAACAATGGCGTGAACCAGGACTTTGTGAACTTAAACAGCAACATGGATAACCAAACTTTCAAACTGCGGAGGTAGCATTAGAAACATAGGAGATTCAGCAGAAGAAGAGTAAGCAGTATCAGATTTTTTAATTATGGTTACCAAAACTTTTTCTACTGGTACAAAAACTCCAGGTTTGCAAGAGGTCACTTATAGTTCCTGAGGCGAGATAGGTATGTCATCATGAAGTGCCTCATCCTTCATGCTGAAAGACCTTTTTCCACCTCCTCGGCAAATCTTTTTCAACAAGTCTTGGCACTGTGACAGAAACCATTTTAGTAAGTGTATTAAGGGTAAATATCTTCTGGTTTTTGACAATATGGACCCGAGGGCTGTTGGAGGAGATAGAGATGGTGGCCTTAGGATGCAGGGTCAACGCAGGTATCTTGTTAAGCACTATCTTAATTTCTCGAATACAAGTGAAACCATTCTTCTGGAATTTTATGTGCATTTGAACTTTGGGGTAAGATCCCAATGTGAAGATAACTACAGTTATGTCATCGTCCATAGTAATGCAGTCTTAAGTTACAAAGGTCTAGGATTGGACGTAGAAGTGGCTGGCAAATTCCACAGGGCTCACCCCTTTATTCAGAAAATACTCATGAATGCTTGATTTTGATTAGCCAAGATTTGGTTTCTGGAAAACTTCTGGAATAAGGCTGTACAGACCTGTTCTTATGTGTGACATTCCTCTAGATGGGAATCCATGGTCTCTTGAGTGGTGCTATTCAAGCAGGAGTGTATATGCTTAACCTTTTGTCAGTCAGTAGCCTCTTCACTGGAACTCTCATAGGCATGTAAGAAAGAGTTGATATTTTCCTGGCCGAGGGTAAACTTCTCCTTAAAACTAGGCTTAAAATTAGTTACAATAGGGTTGGAAAGGGTATTGACACCAGGAATCAATGCAGGCTCAGAAATTTTTGGTTTCTGTTTAGTTGTTAGGAACCTTCTGATCCAACCATTGTCTCAAACCTCAAGGTCCTCTTGGATATCATCCCAGTCAAGAATTAAGGAGATGTAAACTTTTTGGGTAGTTTTCTGCACAGGTTGTTTTTAAAATAATAAAAGCACTAGTTATATACGGCGACATCTAGTAGGTTGAGTCTTCACAATAATTGTTAACAAATACACTCTGATGAACTACACTTGGGAAAAACAACTAGAGACCTTATTTTCTTCAAACTTCAATATAGAAGTAAATAAAGCATTAGTATTATAGTTGACATTATATTTTATTATAAAATGCTAGGGGTTTTTATAGGCAGAATGTGGACAACTTTCAGTAAATTCACTGAAAAACACCTGATTGGTCTCCCTAAACTTCTGCCCCTTAGGATTAACTTCTGGATGATGGCGACTTACTTTTTATTAGTTAACCCACAGAAGTGTAACCTTTCACAGATCGGCAGCCATCCCCTTGTGTTGGGAACCATACACAGATGGTCTGGGGCTGTGTTACCTGGTCATGACTACTAACTACCGCTGAAACAAGTGTTAAAACGCTTCAGCACTTCGTAAAAATGACTTTAATCATTAAGCGCCTCAGCTTGAATGATCCATCCTGGCAATCCAACTATCAGCTATCAAGGCCTCATAAAAATGCTCATTTACCATTGTTGTGGATGATCCCTGACAAAAAATTAATCAGAACCAGTCATTAGTTATGTCATTTAATTACAACTAATAATATAGTCAGCGACCATCGTCAAACAAAAGATTGCTTAACAACCTTTGAAATGCTAATTGGCAAGCGAGATGGATAATGTGGTCAACCAAACTTCAACACATCCCCCACTTGACCAGATTACCCAGCGAGACATTTTATCAGAGGCAATTGTTTCTTCTCAAAACTTAAATAATAAAGTCAAGTTTAGATGTCTATCTACCAGACTTAATTAACTCGTTAGTTCAGCGGTCCCCTTCTTGCTGCAGCCTATGTAGAGCGCGGTCCTCCATCCTTATGCTGTACCAGGATTACTTGGGCATTGTTGCCGGGCATAGCCTAAAAACCTGGACTCCCCCAAGTTGGGCTCTCATTTGCAATCTGAGCTGATCTTCTTTGTTCCTAAGGACTACTCACAGTTTTCTAGTTTCAGTCCATCTTGATCCTATTGACATACTTTAGCGCCTTTAGACTAATATTGGCGGACCCAATTGCAACCTAAGCTGGCCGTGCTGAACATTAGCAGTGAACAAAGCCTGAAGATTTTAAGTGTGACAAATTAAAAAAGACAATTTAATATAATGTTCATTATTTTATTATATTTTTCCCTTTTATTTTTTTGCCAATGTTTTATATACTTTTCTTTTTATATATTCTTAGTGAAAATTCTAAGAATTTGCTATGAACTTGGTTAACTTTGTAACCCATGAGGGTATTTGTGACTGTATAGTCATCCATTGCCAATTTAGAAATTACTTTAAGGGACACATCCATAAGGCATCCAGCTTACTTTAGTGGCTGAATCCATGCGTGTCACAGTATTAACTTTATCCACAATTTTAAATCTTTTTATGGGCGGTTATTTCTTATCATTGTACTTTTTAGCCTGGATCCTTTTTTAAGGGTTTTGGCAAACGCTTGGGATTTTAAATAATCATATTATTGGCTAATCAATGAAGTTATTGGTCAGGACTCTTCCTCAAAGTTAACTCCAATGCTGAGTATAAAATTGGGAGTAAAACGGCTTTTCCTCTGTAAAGCAATTTAAAGAGTGTTTTCCCAGTTGAAGATTGATGGCTGACATTATAGGAGAATGTCTCCAAACTTAAGTTCAAAGCCTGTGCAGACGTTTCTCTGCAATTAGATTACATAACGTAGCGGATAAGGTTAAGTTCACTTTCTCAATTAGTCCATTCATCCCTGGTCAATATAGGACCAATGCAACTCCATCGGTCATCATCAGTTTGTTTAATCAGGGTATGTCAAAGGACTTAAAATTTGTTTCATTATCATTCAGGATCACTTGGGGCCAGCCATGCCAACTTATCACTTGATCCAGAATAATGTTAACAGTATTCATTGCTTTGACTCAAACCATAGCCTTGGTTTAAATCAAACTGGTCAAGTAATTGATTGCAACTATGATATATTGCATTCCTCCAGTGCTTGTACTTAGAGGTCCCATGACATTGATAGATACTGTATGCCAGAAAATCCCTAATTGCACTAAATGTTATCCAGCCACATTTTTGTTTTCTTGTAGAGTTGACACTCCGCACAACAGGAAAGGAAATTCGCCATATTGTAGCTTAACAATTCCTAATAGTAATATTTTTGAATGTGCTCTAAGGTTTTGAGGCCACCATAGCCATTGACTTTGTGAGTGGCGCGAACTAATTCCATTTGTTTGGATGGTTTCAGGAACAAAAGCTTTTTATCACTCACTAGTTTGAATAACTGTCCGTTCTTTTGTTCTGTTCCCTCTATATCTTTTTGTAACGCTGCTTGAAGTTCTGATGGCTCGTTATTCAACTCTCTTTTCACCATTCATTTGAATAGGTCATCAGTACAATATTGTATGCCAGAACTGCCAGAAGTTTGGACAATCTATCTTTTTTGGTTTTTATCCCCTTGCGTAATGTTTGTTTTTATAATCATACGCCTGCATTTTCAAGGCTAATCGTGCTATTCTCCTCTCAGGTTCTCTTAATTTATGCAACCAACGGAGAGATGCATGATCAGTTACAACCTTGAAATGCATCCCATGAATATAAACACAAAATTGCTTGAAGCGTAGATAACTGCAAGACATTTGCGCTTGATGAATGTATATTTACTTTTGGCCCCGGTTTAAGTTGACTGACATAGGCCACTGGGTGCTATTCACCTTTTTTGTCCACTTGAATAAGTATGGCACCTATTGCTGTGAGCAATGCATCTGAATGTATAATAATTGGTCAGTCAAAATTTAGATATCTGAGTATTGGGCTTGTTGTCAAGTATTTCCATAATTCATCAAATGCTCCTTAATACATCTAATTCCATTCAAACCATTTTTTCAAAACCTTAAGAAAATGTAATAATGGATCTGCTACCTTTGCAAAGGTTTAATAAAATGACGATAATAACTGACTATTCCTAAAAAACTTGGATATCATGAACACTTTTTGGCAGCAACATCCGCTCAATAGCATTGACTTTTTACTCTAAAAGTTGTCATCCATCCGCATTTATAGCAAAGCCCAAATATTCTAACTTCTCCTTAAAGAGGTGACAATTTTGGGTCTTAATTTTAGAATAGTGGCAGCTAGTATCTTGAATACTTCCTCAAGTGTTGCAAGTACTTTGTGAATGTATGCTTAATACATTGATGTCGTCTAGATAGACTAGAACACAGGACAATTTGAGGTCGCATAAGATGGTATCCATAGCCCTTTAAAAATTTTAGGGGCATTACACAAGTTCCAAGCACCTGTGTAGGTTTGTAAAGCCCTTGTGCCATTATTATGACACACTTCTCCTGGTCTTCAGGCAACATTTTAATCTGACAATACCCTGAGATGAGGTCCAGTGCCAAAAAGATTTTTGCCCCGCCTAACTGATCCAACACATCATAAATTTGCAGCAAAAAGTAAATATATTGTTTCACAATTTTATTAAGATGGCAATAGTTGATTACAGCCCTGTAAAAACCGTCCTTCTTTTTGACAATTAATATTGGACTAGCCTACGGACTGGATGAAGGCACAAGCAGTCTGTGCTCCAATTAATGACCTATTTCTTTGCAACTACTGCCTCAGATTCTTGGGATCTTTGAATAGGTCTCATTCTAAATGGGGAAGCTTCTCTGGTGTTAATTTAATGGAGTACATTTTCTGCGCACCCTATATTATAGTCATTTTGTGCAAAAAGAGTCTGGTATTGTTTGAATAAAGCTTATACTTCAATTTGTCAATCTTTGGTTAACTCTGATAATTTTTCTCAAGGCGATTAACGTATTAATGCTTCCAGTAGAATCTGGTAATCCCATTTAATTTTAAATCCATAAATTTGTGGAAGGAACTGAGCTCTGTTTAAAAGGATTAACTGGGAAAACGCAACTACTTGATTTCACTTGAATTCAATCAGAGTTTTTCTAAATTGGATAATAGAATATGAATTTCCCCATGACCAATAATTATGATTCAAAGAGCTACCCAGGGTTTAATTCTCAATCTTTGCCAGGGAGTCATGATTTTGATATATAATCGCTCAGGAATTTTCAGCGTCAATCAAGTATTGATCACTGTCTGCATCCCAGGCACTATGATTAATTCCTTTTTTACTCAGATCTGAATTTCTCAGTTTTTGTTCACACATTTTTGCAGCGGCTGGATCTTTTTCTGAACTAGTTTATAACCAATGGGAATGATGCCATCCATATACATCACATTTAAGAAATTTTTCTCTGATTGAGAGAGAAATCCCCTTTTGATGATAGATAAATGGTAGCATTTGGATCAATATTGTCAGAGGATTTCTCCTCAAAGTCGCACTTTACTCCATACTTATGCATGAAGCAAGCCAGTGAGAATATTGTAATTTTGATTAGGTAGAACGATCACTGGCTTAGACACAACTAGAGATCTAAAACGAAGGGGTAAGGCACTATAAGCCCCACAGTAAGTAGATAAGTCAGGCCCAGCTGTACCTTACTAATTTTGATGTGCTATATCTGGCAAAATCTTAGACGTTTTGCCAATTTAGTAGATATGATTTGATTGGTGCACCACAATTGATAATAGCCCTTACTTATACTTGGTTAACTAAAATCTCAGCATAAGTACACTAAGAGTTTGGGAAATACTGTTTAATTAATGTATAGCGGCATTGGTTGCCAGAACAGAGTGTGAATAATTTGGGCTGATATATCAGGAAATGAATCCTTTATGGTAGCTGTTAAGTTTTCAGCTGATGGTGCAAGCTAAAATAACTTAACAATGAAATTGAGGATACAAACTCGCTTTTCAATTAAAACTCCTGCTCATAATCAGGAAGTAGATTCTCTGATAATCCTCAATTTTAGCCAAGTAACTCCAGTATGCTCACCGTTCTTAAGTCTATTGGCACCAACAAATACAAGACTTTCTGTCTTTGTACAAAATCAGGAAATTATCCTCTATAATTGGGACTACTTCTCTGGCAGGCAACTATGTACTTCTCTTCAGGAAGAATAAACACACACAAATATCTAATATAGATGTAATTGCAACAGATACAAATATCTGACAGAAGGAAGATGGAAATTATTAATAAAACAAGCAACAGTAGTTATTAATGATCAATAACCTAGTATATGATGATTAATTGATGTTTTATTAATTGGCCAGGCGCCAGTATTATATACCTCTCAGGAATCTTCTAGCTGAACTCATCTATTAGATGAGTTCATTTATATTATGCCAATCCTCTGCTGGTCATGGGAATAATTATGAAAAATCTCCAAATCAATTTGGCCCATGAATTGACTAAAAATAGCAATCATTTCAGCCCGATTGAAGGCAATTTACTAACATAATTGGGACGACTTTGGGTTTTGAACTCATCATCAAAATCTTCCCAATTAGAGCTATGTCATAACTCAACGTCTAACAATAAATGGGGAATAAAATATATATGATCATAAAAGATGACACACCCCAATTTGGGATGTCAGCAGGCCTCTCAATATCACTAAGTGCGCCCATAATCAGGATGTCTATGTTTAAGTGCTTAATTATCAATTTCATTAATCAAACCCAACTTCCGCCTTAGTGCATTAAGATTAATGCACTAATTTAGGAGGTGAAATTTAGTTAATGCCGTGGGACCACTTTGCACCCAAGTGTACCCATAATCAGCCATAGTATAATAATATCATAGCTATTATTGGCTACAATAATTGGGCACCTCAGATGCAATCAGAGCAGTTATGAGGTAAATCTGATTTATCAGATTATGCAGATGAATCAGTAGGATCAAAGGATCCATCAATGGAAGTAATCTATCAGCATTGATGGTTTTCTCAAAGGGTTTATTTTCGAGTCAACCATCAGAATCTAACAGTAGCAATAGGAATTGAAACTTTAACGTCTTCCATATTTGTCTTTAGCAATTTTTCTTGATTGTCAGCTTTTCAAGCCTTTTCCAACAGTTGGAAAGTGTAGAAATGAGCAATTTCTGATAAGTTTGGGATTAATTTCATTTGCTTTTGATCAAGTTATTGCATGTAAATTTGGACTTGTGCTCTGCTGGGAAGAATTGTAAACATGTACATCTACAAACCCCCCCCCCCCCCCCCCCCCCCCCCCCCCCCCCCCCCCCCCCCCCCCCCCCCCCCCCCCCCCCCCCCCCCCCCCCCCCCCCCCCCCCCCCCCCCCCCCCCCCCCCCCCCCCCCCCCCCCCCCCCCCCCCCCCCCCCCCCCCCCCCCCCCCCCCCCCCCCCCCCCCCCCCCCCCCCCCCCCCCCCCCCCCCCCCCCCCCCCCCGGTCATACATACTGATTTTGTCAAGCTTGTCTGGAGTAACTGGGAAATATGTAGATCTATATTGTCCCTTATCTAGACTGCAGGGCCTTTTCCCAACTCCTCATAGGTATTGTTTTCCTGGATGAAGTTAACTGATCCTTTGGTTTCTTACTCCAGCACTGGGCAGCATAGTGTCCATTATTCCCGCATCTGTTACAGGTGATGTTAAGTGCATTACTAGGCCATTTTGGACCATCAAATTTTCCCCATTTTATTGCAAAAATGCTTTTTGGCTCAGGATTTTTGCAAAATTTGAGTTGAAAGGCAGTTGTTGTCTTATGCTTTGATTTAGTTTGTAAAAAGTGGAGGCCAATTCTTTCAGGTGCTCCACCATTTGAGAAGTAGTATCATATTTGGTGAATGTTGACGCCATGAATCAATGTAAGTCCCAATAAGGTTGGTGTGCTGCCTTCATGGCGCTGCGAGCATCAAGATCACTAATGTTGTTAGCTCCCATCAGGATTTTCACTTCTTCTTAGAATTGGTCGGTGAATTCTCCAAAGGTTTCATCTTTTTGGGATTGTATTCCCATGAACTCCTGCTTTCGGTTAGCCATTTGTTCAGGGCTTCCAAATTCCTTCATAATTGAATTTTTCTCCTTGTTATATGACTAATATTCCACTTGCAAATGGGGTGATACCAAGTTAAGACAAATGGTATCTAAAAAATTGTTAACAATATCAGATTTTTGGTAATCACTGCAACAAAACATGGTCATTTAAAACAATCTGAAGAAAGCTAGGGCATTATTTTAATGAAAGAGTGGCAATTTGGTTGGGCCAAAATTTCTCAGTTTCCACAGTCTCGTTTGCAGGATGAGCAATGTGGCTGGACATTCAAGCACCAGTTGATGTGTTTTTGGAGGTCATTGCCAAAATGGAAGCATAGACAAGTGGCATATTTCAAGTAGGCTGAATGCTCTCTATAATGCTTTCATCTTCATATAGATCCTGGTTCCCCAATCTCAGTTTCTACATGAAAACAAGTACGTTGATGTTTTTCCAATCTTTTTTACTTCTTTATGGAGCTGACCATGTTTCTCCCATAATAGCCAAAAAAATTTCAGTCTCAGCTTGAAATGCTACTTTGAACTGGAGTATATCCTTCTCCACTTTGTAATATTTCTTCTTTAACTCGAATATTTTCCCAAATAACTCATTATTTACTTCAGCGACAAGGTTGACATCCTCATCCACTTTGAAACGCGATCTTGTTTAAGATAAATTGGCCTGAGCCATTGACATTAGTTTGATCTGATTCACACTCTCCAGATCCTTTGATAGCCGCTGAATCTCACCCTAAACAGAGGAAATGGTGGTATTATTTGACAAGACTCAACTAAGCCCCTGTAGTGAGCACCAAATGTAAAATTTTGGGTAGTTTACTGCACAGGTCAGTTGTAGATTAATAAAGCACTAGTTGTATGGCGACAACTAGCGGGTTGAGTCTTTACAATATTTGGCAACAATTTCACTATGGTGAACTGTACTTGAGATTAACAACTAGGGACCTGTATTCCCTTCAAACTTCAATTTAGGAAGTAAATATAACAAATATTTAAAGTTGAACATTGTTAATTATTAGAAAATGCTATGAATTATTATAGGCGGAATGCGGACAAATATTCTTTTCTAATCTCTAAAAATCAACTGATTGATCTCCAGAAACTTCTGCCCTTAGGTTTAGCTTCAGAATGATGGTGAAATTCTTTCTTTCAATCAATTCTCAGCAGTGTAACCTTTAACTGATTGTCAGCCATCCCCTTGTGTTAGGAACCATACACAGATGGTCTGGGATTGTGTTATCTGATTATGACTACTAACTACCGCTGAAACAAGTGGTAAAACTCTTTGGTAGCTTTGTATTAACGACCCTAATTGTTCAGCGCCTCAGCTTGAATGATCCATTCTGGCAATCCAACTATTAGCTATCAAGACCTCATTAAAATGCTTATTTAACATTGTTGTGAATGATCCCTGAAAAAACATTAATCAGAACCAGTCATTGGTTATGTCATTTAATTACAACTAATAATTTAGTCAGCGACCATCTCCAAACAAAAGATTGCTTAACAACCTTTGAAATGATAATTGGCAAGCGAGATAAATAATGTGGTCAACTAATTTTCCACAGGATGTGATGGAGGCCTTGTGAGCAATCTGCTCATTTAATGTTTGAATGTTAGCGCGTTGAAGAAGTTAGCTCTCTAAGTTGTTCAAGTATGTTTCAAACCTTGACAGGTTTGCTTAAACTGATAGATGCAATTATTAGTGATTTTGGTGAAGGCTATAAGATTTATATTATCTAACAAGCACCTTAATCAAGACCTTAGGGTTAATAGGGAATCCATCCACTCAAAGTTTGCACCCCTGTGCCACATTTCAGATTTGATCTCATAAGACGTCAAGGGCTGTCAAAAAGTCCTTTTTAAATAGTCTTCAGGGTAGCTGGAAGTAGGCACTGCTGGACCAGAGGGCCCTTGAAGCCCATAGGGACCTTCAGGTCCTTTGAGCCCTTTACTCCCAGAGGCAAATTCCTGGGAGGCTAGCTCCTGATAGTGCTGCTGAAGTGTCTGAACTAGGTTCTCGACTTGGTTGAGGCGTTGATTCTGGACAGCCCCAAGAGTTGTACATTCTGAAGAAGCTGATCCTCCAGGTAGCTGGAAAGTCTGCTATCTAACATTGCAAGTTGGTTTCTGGCTTTGTGTTTATCAATGGTTATTGACAATGGCTTCTCAATTGTTGTGAACAAAGGGGGTGGCTACATTATAGAAACTGACAACGTGAGAGTGTGATGTCTTTGTAAGCCCTAGTTGTCAGGAGACTTTGTGGTGGTGCAACCTGACTACTTGTAGGAGGTGATGTATGGCTGGGAAAACGAAATTCCAGAGAAAGTTCTCAGTCTCCAAATCCAATTTTCCCACTTTCAGTGAGCCAAGGTATATAGATCCCACATCGTGGAAGGCATTGAAGAAGCGCAGGAGCAACTGGAAGGGCCTCCCAAAGAATAGATGCTATTTGATAATTGTTGGATAATTTCGTTGAGGTAATAATAATAAAGTTGGCACTGATCACTATCAACAGAAGGTAGAATAAACTGGAAAGTGATCCCAAAACTCTAAGCTTTTGGCTTCATGGGCAGTACTTCATATTATGAGGTTTAAATCCATCGTAAACGCTTCTTGACTGATTATCAGGTTGTATTCTTAACTGCTATTATTCTTTGTTGTCCATGATGGACTTTTTCACATGGACATCTCAGAGCCCATGTAGTGAGCACTAATTTTCTTAGTGTAAAAGTTTCTCTTGGCTGATGCTAAAGTTCAAAAATGGGCTTAAAGCTGTAAACTAGTGAAGAGGTCAAAAAACGAAAAAAAAACTGAGTGAAATAGACTACTATATGAGTTAGGAGTCAATATTTATAGGGCGTGTGAGAACCTAATTTTCAAAGACCTTTAATGCCCAGTATGATCAGGATCTTTCACTGCCTTCCATATTGACCACCTGGTGGAACCTTCATTGTTATGTGTCTTCCTCATGACAGCAGGTGTGGGGCCGCGTCTCTTGGGGTTCAGGAATCAGGGACGTGTTACTCCTGAAGGCGTATCCATCAATTTTGTGCACGCGATGCTTTTTAATTAAATCTTATATCATTGCCTTCAGGGCAAGGTGTTTGTGTTGGCCCAAGAGTCAAAAATATTGAGGCTTAGATAGGAGTAGGGATTTCAACTCACTCATCATATTAAGTCCCAGTTTAGGCTTTAAAAATTGTCTGATTTTTGAGGATTCTGGTACTCAAACAGTTGTCAGGAATTATAAATGCGATGAACAGCTTATCAACCTTCAGTGAGCTTAGTAGGCACCAATTTGAAGGTGAAGGTTAATTAACCAACAGCACTTGATGGTGTAGAATACTACATCTGGTACATTTTACCCTAGGGGCTGAGCTCACCATTTGGACACAGTCAGTCTTTGGTGAGAAACAAAATCTACTTAGATGTAAGTTGATTGTGGAATATTAAGTTGACAAGTTTGATAAACTGAAATTATCAAGATAACCAAGCAACCTCAATTCTCTGAGGTCTAAAGGTTGATAAGTTTAGCAGAATGTGACTATAGGCTGGCCATCATATACACAACAACTGGTTTTGCTCATTTGACTTGGTTACAACATAACTGGCTAATCAGAGAATTACCCTGATACATCTCCACGTTGGCGTTTGCAAATTGCTTGTTATTTGTTATATCTAACTGGTCAAACTTATTGCAATTTTTCAAAAATGTTTTAATACTATTCATCAATTTAACCCATAAAACTTCCCTCCTTGTCACCGCAATCCTGGAAATGGATTCTTCCATCCTAGGTGCAACTTCTTCCACCCACATATATCAAGTGTATGCCCAAGGTCATCCATACCTTACAATGCCATCACTTAAGGATTCGTCCCAGCCCCTTTATTGAAGGGATGAAATCTATAATCTGATTGGATGTCACGCCTCACATAATCATAAATAGATATGTAGCCTTTAACTAACTAGGCTATCTGATTGAATGATATTTTAAAGTTTTAAGGTATGGTGATACTTGGTAAAAGCCCAAACTTAGTAAAGGCAGCTAGTGATATGCAAAGATTTAAAAATATACACATGCAAACCTCAACAAGCTTGTTGGGCATTGAGGATCAAATCCAAACTGGCCCTAAGTTTATTCAGGGCCCTGAAGCGCCCAGCAGGTTATTAGGCCCATTGGCAGAAAACCTACAATAGGAATAAATGAAGTATATAAGAAACAATATTTGGATAAAGCCTTGAAGTTTTTATAGTACCTCAAGGCTAAAGGTGAGTAATAGATAAAGGACTCAGGATAAAAGGAAAGTAGAAGGTAGAAGATTAGAAGGGAGATAAGGAAATTGCTAAGCAATAAATGCCTACCTTTGAAGAAACTGTCAGATTAGGTGATAATACAATAATAATCAATATTTTATAGGTAGTAATAAACAAAGATATAACTATACTTAGCATAAGTCGCCAGTAATCATAATACTTGAAATCGCTATCAGAAACAATCTCTAATAATTATATAACAATAGATCGTTTGATTTACTTTAAATATCATTATGGATGATCCCTGACACTTTATGATAGCTCAACTCAATGAGGAGCACAACTTGGTCTTTCCTATTAATTAAATATTATAGAGTAGAACCCCTAGTAAGAGGCTTCACCTGTCATAGTTGGATGACTTAATAGTGGGGACTGATGCTAAGGATAAGGCTGGGCAACAGGAGGCCCAGAAGGTGAAACTTCAGGCTCTTTCTGACCTGAAACACACCTTAGATCAACGCTGGGTGCAAGCCAAGCATGCCCAGGCTGATACTAATGGGGTGCAAAACGCCCAGCCTCTTATCTCAGCCCAGGAACTGAAATGAACGATTTACATTACAAATGAAGACGGTTCAGTTTGGTTAATTGGAGATCAAGGGTTTGAATCCTGTTCAAATTATGAATTTTTAAGTTTAGGTAAAATATGGCTTCAAATAATTACTCGAGTGAAGGCACTTTTGGGGTAATTTGCTAAAATGGACGGAAGTGTCTGTTTATTGGAGCGTCAAGGCTTGGGTGCACTTCCACAGAACCTGAATTTCCCCAGCACACTTTAAATATATTTTTGCGACCAACCTTCCTCATTGGTCGACTTTCTTAAATAAATTTACCCATTATTTTATGTTCTTTCAATGGTTCCTAGGGCGAACTTGGTGGTGGACCTCTTCGTGGAGGTCTCCAACTATGTGGGCCACTACCTCTTATCACAATTAACCCAAATCCCAGGTGCTTTCTTGGGCCGTTTAGGCCCCCTCCAGACTGAGGCACCTAAGTCTACTAGCGCCAAGTTACACTTGATTATGGACTCCCCTTGGGGTCCACTCAAGTTGGGATGTTTCTTACTTACCTGATCTTATATGTGGTGCTCTACACCCTGGCCTGGTGTACCTTTTGCCCAGGCACCATTCGAGGTGCCTCATTTCCCATTCTCTTAATGGCTAGTTCCCTAGCAATATGAGTTTGCACCCCACATCATCTTGCTGGGAACGAAAGAGTTACAGACACTCTCTTGACATTAGTTGACCAACCACTTTAATATATGAGCATATGAATTATCCGTGTGGGACTTTCATTATTAGTAAATTGGGTGCGCTGGCCATTTGTCACTGCCACAATGGTGCTCACCACAGTTTTCTCGTTAGGTTTTGTATTAATGCGCCTCAGCGTTATTCTTGCAATTACCAATTGGGAAGTGTCCACCCTTCCTGCTCATACCTGGTGGTCTCAGACTTTTCGTGATTATCTTGTCAAAACCCTTTGGGGTAGTTTCCCTGCCCCAACCTGGAAGGGGCCAGGTAATTTGGCCGTCATCAGATCAAATCATATAAATATGGAGACCAAAAAGTCGCGCGCGCCTCTTAAAATGAGGGAATCTTATCCTTTTAATTCTTTTACTTCTTCTAAGTTTGGCACTGTACAGGGGTCTAGACCCAAGAATGAAGTAAAAGTTTCAGACGATTCCGCCACAATGATGTCACCCCTGGTCATCCCTATAATTATTGAGTCCTCGACTAGTGATATTTCCTTGAATCATGAGAAGCTTCCCACTGATTTTCTCCCCATCTTGGCAGAAATCAGGAGCATCAGAGGGTCTGAACCCAAATTTAACAAAAAAGGATTCTGTTATCATTTTTTCTCCCCAACACATTTCTGAGGTGCATGCCGAGGCATTGATTCAGGGCTTGGGGGTGATGGCCCTGGATAGCAATGCACACCGAACCCTCAGAATAAGCGTGGGTTCATTAGAAGCAGAAAACGCGTTTTATAACATAAGCAATATATCCCAGAACGAGCCGTTTATATGCTCATATGGTCTGGATGAAGATATTATTTTGGTATATCAGATCACTTCTGAGAACCCTCGTTTGACCCCTACCATGATTAGGGGTTCTCAGGAAGTTGAAAAGGAACTTTGTCATAAATATAAAGATGTATATGCACCTGCAGAAGGTGTGGTGGGATATGTGACCTCAGTAGTAAGAGTGGCCCACTATCCCTCCCCCTTTTATGATTCCAAAACATACCCTGATGGCTTGTTTAAACCGGAGGAAGAATTTTCTGGTGTATTGGTGGCGCTTTCTGCGTTGGATAAATCCCATTCTGGATACTTCTTGTTGACTGCTACCCTTACTTTCTCTAATGAAAAATTCAGCACAAATATTTTGCAGATACTGGTGCCTCAAATAATTTTATTGACCAAAACCTTGCTGACTACCTTGAGTTGAGTTACTCACCAGGTGGTGTGGTTAGAGGTGGGGCTTCTCAAGTTGTCCTCAAACTGAACGTTAAGGATTTAGTCAATTTCCAGGTAGGCTCTTATCTATTGTCTGACCAATTTCAAGCTATCAGAAACCTCTTGTTTCCCATTATTTTGAGTGTTGAGTGGTGGCGGAAGTTTGACGTTAAAACTAATTTGAAAGAAAACACTTTATCCTTGTCTTTGACAAACGGTCACCAGTTGATTGTTCCTTTGTCTGAGGATAACGCCCAAGGAAAATTACCCCACTGGCCCAATGTTCTCAGTCCATATCTTGCCCCTTTGCTGAAGCCCACTGTGGGACTTTCCTTACCTTCCTTTTTGGAGGAGTTGGCATCTTCTTGATGCAGCTTCAGCTAGTACGCTACCAGAACATTCTGAGTTTGATTGTGACTTTAAACTCACTGTGGATCTGGTGCGTATTTCTTCCCCCATATACCCATTGACTGTCTGGGAGGAAGAGGTTTTGGATTTATGGGTGAAGGAGCAGTTGTCCAAAGGTGCCATCTTTCAGCGTACCTCCCCTGTTTGCTCCCCAATTCTCTTTGTGGAGAAGGCTGATGGAACTTTACATCCGTGTGTCAATTATGGAAATTTAAACAATGTGACTGTACCCGACCTCCATCCCATCCCTTTAGATTCCCAGATTGCACGCTATGTGGAAAAGGCAAAAGTTTTCTCCAAGTTGGACTGCCTCAATGCATTCAATCAAATCCGGATAAAAAAGGGCCAGGAGTGGTTAACTGCATTCCATACCGGAAAAGGGATTTTCCAGTTCCAGGTTATGCCCTTTGGGCTGAAGAATGCCCCTGCCATCTTTCAACGCCGAATTGATGCTGCGTTGGGGGACTTGTTGGGGTATGTGCGGTTGCCTAAATGGATGACATCCTGGTGTTTTCCAATCAGGAGTCACATGCAGTACACCTTCAACAAGTAGTGGAGAGATTGAGGCCGCTTGCCTTACCCTCAAGATTAGTAAATGCAAATTCTACAAGTCCCAGGTTACTTTTCTGGACAACGTCGTTTTTGACCAGGGCCATATGATAACTCCAGACAGGAGAAGCTAATCGTGATTGGCCTACCCCCACCTCTGTCAAGGAACTGAGGAGCTTTTTGGGGACGTGTACGTTCCTCAAGAAGTTCACACCCAATCTCTCCGAGGTGTCAGCTCCCTATATAAGGCCAGCGGTGCCAAGGTGCTTCAGTGGTCCCCCATTTTGGAGGATGCTTTTCGAGCGGTGAAGTGCACCTTGTTATCCACATCCATCCTTCGCCATGTTGACCCTGCCAAGGAGTTCATTGTGTCCTCAGATGCTTCCAACTTTGCCATTGTGGCTGCCCTGTTACAGGTGGGTGAAGATGGGTCTGAGCATCCAGTGGGATATTTTTCTAGGAAAATGTCTCTGTATGAGTTAAACTACGCCGTATATGACAAGGAGTTATTAGCAGTGGTGGAGGCGTTGATTTATTGGCGTCACCACTTACATGGCTCCTCTCAAGCATTCTGGGTTTGCACAGACCACCGAGCCTTGTTGTACTACCATGCTCCACATGTTCTAACACCATGTCAGACCCGTTGGCATGAGACCCTTACCCTATTTGCATTTTCCTATGAGTTCATCAAGGGCAAGGAGAATGGTTTGGCGGATGCTTTGATCTGCAACCCTGCTTTGGCTCCCAATCCAAAGGAGGTAGAGATTCACAACACCCAGTTGATGATTCCACCGAGTATTATTCTGTCTCAACTTCCTAAGTCCAGGGTATATACACCAGCGCTCATGCCTCTGTAAAATGCAGTAGAAAACAGTATGTTTAAAAAGGTAGCTTTTTCTCAGCCGTTATCAGCCAAATATGCTGTTGTTCTCGCTAAGAGCGCCCTAAATCAGGAGGACTTATCCAGGGGGTATCACATGAAGGATGAGATGATGTGGTTTCAGGGGCGCCTATGGGTTTCTGCTGGACCACTGCGCCTGGAGATCGTCCAAGACCATCATGACGGAATCACTGTTGGTCATCCTGGAAAGCAAAGACCTTGGAGTTGATATAACGCACTTACAATTGGAAGGGCTTGCCTGTTCAGGTAGAACGGTACTGTAAAGAGTGCCTGATCTGCAATCAAATGAAACCCAATCAGCAACCTTTAGCAGGGTTGTTAGTACCAGTCCAAAAGGCTGAAGGGCCCTGGACTTCCCTATCAGTGGATTTCATTGTGGAGTTACCACTTTCAGATGGGTATGATGCAATAATGGTGGTGGTGGACCGCTTTACAAAGTTCGCCCACTTTATTCCTTGAAGAACAACCATAACTGCTGCTGAAATGGCCAGGCTTTTCGTCTCCCATGTATTTGCGCTTCATGGGGTTCCTCAAGAAATCATTAGTGACCGGGGACCCCAGTTCACCTCCATCTTTTGGGAAGAGTTGTGTAAAACTCTTCAGATTTGCCCCTGCCATTCAACTGCCTATCACCCCCAATCAGATGGGCAGACTGAGCGAGTGAACCAGTGCTTGGAACAATTTCTGCGTTGTTACACCACCGCAGATCATTCAGATTGGGTTCCTCACCTTCCCATGGCCCAGTTTAGCTACAACAACACTTTGCATTCATCAATCGGTTGTTCACCCCTTATATGATAACCATGGCTTTAACCCTGCTTTTAACATGGAGCCCAGCTGTGGTTCCAAAGTGGAAGTGGTGCTGGACTTTGCTAAGATTCTCAAGAAGGTCCATCAGGGGGTTTCCACAAGTTAGGAGGCGGCTATGCTGATTTATAAGGAGAATGCCAATGGAAAGCGCCAAGTGGGTCCAGCATACAAGGAAGGGGATCTCGTGATGCTTGATGCTCACAACATTCCTATCAAGCAGCCATGCAAAAAGCTGGGTCCAAATAGGATTGGTCCTTACCGTGTAGTGAGAAAGGTGGGTCATGCCTCATACCAGTTGGATCTTCCCTCTGCGTTTCGGATCTTCTTCATCTTTCATGAAAGCAAATTGACATTGTTTGATGGCCCTCCACCTGTGACTCCCGAGGCTTATCTTATGGATGGGGCACCAGAATGGGAAGTGAAGGAAATAGTAGCCTCCCGCCGGGTTAAGCGACGCCTTGAGTAACTGGTATCCTGGAAAGGGTTTGACGCAGCAGAGAACAGTTGAGTGCCAGCACGGGATTGTGTACATGCCCAAGACCTGATCAAATCATTTCATAAACATTTCCCTGAGGCTGCAGGATCTCAGCATAAGCCGGCCGTTGCTGCTATGAAGTTGCCACCAGCACATAAGAACTTCTCCTTAGCAAACGCCCCTGGAGGGGGGGTGGAGCCCAAGAAGGAGGTGAGGGTAATGTCATGTTTGGATGACTTAATAGTGGGAACTGATGCTAAGGATAAGGCTGGGCAACAGGAGGCCCAGAAGGTGAAACTTCAGGCTCTTTCTGACCTGAAACACACCTTAGATCAACGCTGGGTGCAAGCCAAGCATGCTCAGGCTGATACTAATGGGGTGCAAAACGCCCAGCCTCTTATCTCAGCCCAGGAACTGAAATGAACGATTTACATTACAAATGAAGACGGTTCAATTTGGTTAATTGAAGAGCAAGGGTTTGAATCCTGTTCAAGTTATGAATTTTTAAGTTCAGGTAAAATATGGCTAAAATCAATTGCTCGAGTGAAGGCAATTTTGGTGTATTTTACTAAAATGGACGGAAGTGTCTCTTTATTGGAGCGTCAAGGCTTGGGCGCACTTCTGCAGAACCTGAATTTCCCCAGCCCACTTTAAATATATTTTTGCGACCAACCTTCCTCATTGGTCGACTTTCTTAAATAAATTTACCCATTATTTTATGTTTTTCCAATGGTTCCTAGGGCGAACTTGGTGATGGACCTCTTCGTGGAGGTCTCCAACTATGTGGGCCACTACCTCTTATCACAATTTACCCAAATTTCAGGTGCTTTCTTGGGCCATTTAGGCCCCCTCTAGACCAAGGCACCCAAGTCTACTAGCGCCAAGTTACACTTGATTATGGACTCCCCTTTGGGGTCCACTCAAGTTGAGATGTTTCTTACTTACCTGATCTTATATGTGGTGCTCTACACTCTGGCCTGGTGTACCTTTTGCCCAGGCACCATTTGAGGCGCCTCATTTCCCATAATCTTAATGGCTAGTTTTCTAGCAATGTGGGTTTGCACCCCACATCACCTTTCTGGGAACGAGAGAGTTACAGACACTCTCTTGACATCACCCATAAGAGGGATGAATCCCAACAGAACCCCCTCATAGCCTCAGCTTGGGGTCAAAAGCCAAAATGGGTGTCATAAAGTACTCCAGGCGTATTTTGGTTGAAAACCAAAAGTGATTAGATTTGGGCGCCCATAAGTTTGTAGAAATAAAAAGAGAGATTCAAACAAGTGGGGTTGTATGGTTCAAAGATAGTTGGCATGGACACAATGGAAAGATCCGAGAAGAGACATTGAGGAATGGCCCCATCATTGAGGATTGGCCCCAGAACGGTCATTGGCAGAGAAGCTAGTATTAGGGAGTGGCCCCAAAAAAATCAAATTAGACGGTGTCATTCCACCTGATCCTACACTGAGATTTCAGTTATCCTCAGCATTGAGTCGCTAGTAACCCTTAAGTTCATCCCAAATGAATGGGAACTCATTTCAGAATTTTTATATAAAAATCTTTTTGGTCTATCTTCAGCATCATTCTCTGGTTTACAATTATACAGAAAAACATCAGGGATTTTCCACAGAATTTAAAATAAAAATAAGAATAGATGGTGTTACTCCACCTGATCCTAATTGAAAGATCATCGTCATGGTTGCTAGCGTTGGAGAGTGACCTCAAAGATTTCTTTAAAATCAGATCAGCTGGAAAAATTCCAACTGATCCTAGTATAGTCATCATGGTCTTAAGCGCCTTACAAAGAGCAGGGGCCAGGGTAGTTCATCCTGGGTTTTGGGCCCAGGGTAGGCTCTGGGATAGAGGCTCAGGACAATGATTGCTCCTCCTTCCTAGATTAGAGCCACATGGGGATTTTAAGGGCATCTGGCTGAGAGCATTATTTTTTCAGGATGTGGGGATCAAATTCTAACCAGCCCTTAGTTGATTCAGGGCCCCAAAGCGCAAGGTGGGTTAGTAGGCCTTAAGGTCAGAAAGATTACAATAGGACTAAATGATTATATAATAAACGACGTTTATTTGGATAAGACTTTAAATTATTTATAGTACCTCAAGGCTAAAAGTGAGTAATAGATAAAGGATTCAGGATAAAACGAAAAGTATTAGAAGGGTATTGAGTAGTATGGAGATAAGAAAATTGCTAACCAATAAATGCCTAGCTTAGAGGAAACTGTTGACATTGGTTGATGATACAACAATAAAGATTTTATAAATTATAAATAAAGATTTATAAAAAAACCTGGATTGAGTTGCTGGTAATTATAATACTCAAAATTGCTATTGGGATTAATTCCCAATAGTCATAGAATAATCATCTTTATATCACTGCCTAGTATTATTGGGGATAATCCCAACACTTTGAAAAATCTCAACTCAAGTTAATTAGGTGCACAACTCAGCATCTCCTAATAATTAAATATTAAAGAGTAGAGCCCCTAGTAAGAGGCTTCACACATAAGAGGGCAAATCCTGGCAAGGCCTACACCGCTTTGACTGAGCTACTTTTATTATAATATGCTTATATATTATTTTTAACTATTATATTAGTTTATCAATAGACTGGTAGTATGCTCTAGTAATCTTTGAAGCCTTTAACCAATAGAAGCCTTAGCTTATTTCCCTGATCTCATGTACAATTGCTTTTTAATATAAACCCTATAATTTAATCAAAATTTTACTACTTGGCTACCCCCTCAAAATTAAAACCTTTATGGTGGAGGGATATATAATAATAAAAGAAAGTGTTTGTGTGTGTTCAATGCTCAGGAAAAATTTTGGCATGTAGAGCTTTAAAATTTAGACTAAGGTGGATGGGTAGTTCATGTGCACCTCAAAGCTGGATTTTTAGTTTTTTATAGTAAATTAAAATTATTTTATGTTTAAATGTGAAAAAATCTATAGTTTTATTAACAATTGGTATTTTGTTATGGTTGAAAAGTTAGATATTTGGTCAATTCAATAGTTTCAGTTTTGCCAAGCAGTTAGTGATTTTAGTTTAAATGATTGCTTGATGTTTTATGTGAGCAGTTGGTGATTAATTAATTGAATAAGTTAATTAGTTTTGGTAAGATGGTGAGTTATGGTTTTTTCTAAAAAAGTATAGTTTAGTTTTAACAAGCAGTTGGGAATTAATTGATTTGGTATGTTCAATGATTTTAGCTATGCAGTTTAGTGGTTCATATAAAAAAGTGTCAGAAAACCCTATAAAATTTTCCAAGTCATTACACAATCATTGGTAGAGTGGGGGTTCATGAAGTTAATTTTCACCAGCATGTGTCATGCCATTTCAGTTGATGTCATGGTGTGGGTGGTAAACGTCATGCATTTTTGAGTCAATATCTGAAATAATTATCTGCAATCACCATGCAAAGAGCTTTTAAAAAAATTGAGCTTAATCGTGGGAATGCTGTTCCAGAAAGACTAATCATACTATTATGGGATAAAAGAATTCGGCATACAGGGTCAGCATTAAAATTGGAAATTATCTGTAAGGCAAAAGAGTGTTCAGACATCAGAAAATAGCATTTCTGCCAGACAGTCCATTATAATAACTCCCAAACGTTCAGCCTGTAAACATGCTTTGCTTTGGGCATTTCTGATCAAATTATCAAAAGATTTTACACGCTAATCTAATTTCCATCCCCACAAAATGATAATTGTCCAATAACTCCAAGATGGTTGATGTCAGAACTAGATGCATGTTGTGAGGCTATCCTTGAGAATGTTTCTGCAAATGATGGGCTTTCTAAAGTGACAAAGCTCAATTTTACTTGAATGGCTCTATTAATAAGCAGAATTTCCGTTATTGGGAAGAACAAAAATTTTGACAGCTTATGATAGGCCTCTACACAGTCCACATGTTAATGTCTGGTGAGCTGTTGGAAATTGTGGTGTTTATGGTTCATACATTTAGGAGAAGGCCAAATTTTCACAGTAAATTCCACTCAGTATGTGCAGATGGTACAACACTTTTCTGCAACCAAAATCGCCGCACTTGGAAATTGGAATTTTGGTTTCAATAGGATGGGGCCACTGCCCACACAGTCATAAATTAAATGGCTGTTTTAAAGAACTGTTTCCTGAGCGCTTGGTCTCATTACATGGTGAGATTTGATGGCCCACATTATCACCCAATCTCGCCCATTGCATTTTTTAATTTGGGGCCATCTGAAGGCTAATGTAAACTTCCATTAACCACAAAACTTTGATTAACATAAGGCTTCTATATGCCAAGAAATTGCAGCAATAACACCACAACTTACCCAACTGAAAGATGAAAATTTCAAAAATTGATTAGTGATGTGTATCATGGAAGAAGATCCCTATCTAGGCATTTTTTTCAGAACCAAGTAAAAGAAGCTGCATTCTTTATCCTTTCATATTATGTAATAAAATTTAGAATAGCATCCCTCATGTTTTTAGCTTTTTAAATATAGAGGGTTTTCTGCTGCACTCTGTATGATATCTACTTAAAAAATATTAACACTGACTGACATCAAGTCTGATAGGTTCAATATATTTAACCAAGTGGTTGAGAAAGTCAGATCTAAAATAACTCATTTGATCATTTGATTATTAAACCAGAGCAATGCTGGGTGATATCTTTGAACTATATTTATTATGCTCCAACTTGCTCTCTGCAGTCATATGAGGTACTCAGTTTAAATGTTCCATAACACATGTTTTTATAACATTCTTCTATTTGCCCAAAAGGTAGAACCATGTTTTAAAAAGTTTCTGCATCATCTACACCTTCTTTGTTTCACAACTAAGCTTTTGCTGTTTAGTTTTTTATGCTTAACCCCTACTTCAGCAACAACAAAGGTACTGAGTATTTTTTATCTAGCTTTTACTAAAATTTGAAATCAATTTCTTCTCAAATTTTTTTGGATATGTTACTTGGAACTTGTCTCAAGGTTGGTGAAGGTTTGGTAAGCCCTCCCTTACTACTTTAAGCATCAATTTTTAACTTTTTTTAAATTTCAGCTTACTCTTTAGTGTTTTCCGTTTTCCCAAATGCATCAGCTTTATTATTGATTAGGCAGTCGTGCCTTCATTTTCAGATTGGTCTTATCCACTTTATTTGAAAATAACGTCAATCCATTTAGTTTGCAGTTGAGCTTTTGGCAGTATAAGTTATTGTTTTATCATCTTTTACTAATTTTAAACCTGTTTTGAATTTAAGCCCCAGCTCTTCCATTACCTAAAAGCAGTCTCCTTTTAAAAATTTCACATCTGAAGTGATAAGTTAACTTATTTTTATTTAAAATCTACTAATTTTTGATATCAGGTAGCAGAATTAGGGTTGGATTATATCCTAACTTGAGATTTTCTGAACTTTATAGACTTTTTCCGAAAAGGTGAGTGTTTGTGATTTGTTAATTAATACTATAGTGAACTATATATAGTATCTGACTATCTTTTCCATATTAAGCTCCTGCTTGATAATGTGTAACAATGTCTTTAAAGCCATTACTTAGCCAAGCTCTTTGATACCAATTCACTAAATGCATCTATTGCTATATGTCGCTACCCAATTTTGATTAATCATAGGTCATGTTTCAGAAAGTGTTTAATATGTTTTGTGATGATTTAGTGCTAAAAGTTCTTAGTGAAAGTCTATAAGTCAATATTATAAATGCAGGTAATTGGGTGACTTCTCTTTAGCTGATGCTACTTCTGTTAGCCTCGTTTTTAGAATGACTTTTCCTTTTAGCTTTTTCCCTGACGCTTGTAAAGGGTGCTTTTTCATCTGAGATAGCTGTTCCTGAGCATTTTATATATGCGCTTAAAACCCATACAATGGTTTAGAGGCTCTCCCGTTTTTAACACTTGAATTGTTTCATCTTTTCCATTTTTAACACTTGCATTGTTTTATCTACAAGGTGGACAGATTGGGTAATACCATAATTTGGTTTAAACTAATATATCAGAAACAATGGATATATGATGTCTATAAAACTTGCTTTATTGTGTTCTCCAGAGAGCCAATACAAATTTTTTGCTACTGTGATATAATTTCTGCCATAGAATATATCATTCAAACATAAAATTTTTAAGAAGCTGTTTTTCTCTTTTCCCAAGAAAAATTTGTCCATATTGCTCACTATAATTATTTAAAGGTGCAAGCGTATCATATAATAGCTAACCAAATTTGTAATTTGTTAAGGTTGAATGCCTTTCTAAATGGACTTAACTGGGGGTTGGCTTTTAAGCAAAAGCCATTTCACTTTCTTACATATATATAGAAATGATTGTTTCTTTTTGTCTCATATGCGTTCCTATACCATTCATCCAATTGTGGTAAAACTGGTGAGTTGTTTTACATGTACCTGCAAAGGTTTCTGATTTAGTATAACCATTTTACAATAGTAAGATAAAAAAGTTTTATATAGTGAAATAAAATTTTTAATCTTTAATGGTAATTATACCGTAAGCTGAGCAGTTTGATACTTGGTTGATTTGATATTCTAATGAGTTGGTCAAGCAGTTGGTAGTTTTAGGTTAATTAATAATCTTGATCACTTTAGTAAGAAGTTGGTGATTATTAGATTCAATAAGCTAATTTTGTTTTGTAAGTTGTTATGTTTCGTTTGTTTAAGAAATAATTGATTCTACTAAGCAGTTAAAGATTGTTTGATTTGTTATTTTTAATGGTTTTAGCTACGCAGTTTAGTGTAATACCTTCTGATGTGTTAGAAAAACTTGGACATTTGCTGAGTCATTACACTTGCATTGGTAGAGTGGGAATTCATGATTTTAGTTTCCATCAGCATGTGCCATGTCATTTCAGTTGCCATCACAGTGTGGACTGTTATACATCATGCATTTTTTGTTGAGTCAATATCAGAAATAATAAATCTGCAATCATCATGCAAAGAGCTTTTAAAAAAAATTGAGCTTAACCGTATGAATGCTGTTCCAGACAGAAAAACCATACTATTATGGGGTAAAACATTTTCAGACTACAGTGTCAGCATTAAGATGGAAACCATCCTTAAGACCACAGAGTGTTAAGACATCAGAAAATGACATTTCTGCCAGACAGTCCATGGTGCTATCTCCCAAACGATCAACCTTTAAACATGATTTTACTTTGGTCTTGTCTGATTGAAGTGTTTGTTTTTTATACAATGATCTTAATTCCATCCATATAAAGAATGGTTGTTCAACGACTTTAAGATGGTTCATGTCAGAACTGAATGGCATGTTGCGAGGCTATTTTTGAGAATGTTTCTGCAAATGATGTGCTTCTCTTTAGTGCCAAAGCTCACTTGCACATGAACGGCTCTGTGAATAAGAAGAATTTCCGATACTGAGAAAAGGAAACCTTGGATCTTCATTGAAGTCCTCTAAAAAATCCACATGTTACTGTTTGGTGAATTTAAGAAATCCTGATGTTTATGGTCCATAATTTTTAGAGGAAGGACAAATGGTTACAGTGAATTTTGCTTAGTAAGTGCAAATGTTACAATACGTTTTGCAACCAAAATCGCCGCACTTGGAAATTGGAATTTGTGGTTTCAACAGGATAGGGCCACTGCCCACACAGCCAGAAAAAAATGGCTGTTTTGAGAGAACTGTGTCCTGGAAGCTTGGTCCCATTAAATGATGATATTTGGTACCCACATGATCACCCATTCTCACCCCTTGCAATTCTTTTATTTGGGGCCATCTAAAGGATGATGTTTACTGTCATTGACTACAAAACATTAATAAACTGATGGCTGATATATGAAAAGAAATTGCAGAAATAACACCACAACTTACCCAGCTGAGTGATGCAAAACGTCAGAAATTGATTAATGATGTGTATCATAGATCAAGACCAACATCTAGGCGATATCATTTTAAATACCAAGTGATGAAACTGCATTATGTATCATTTCATATTATGCAATAAAATTTAGAATAGCATCACTCATGTCTTTTGTTAAACTTTTAAATATGGAGATTTCTGTTGCACCATGTATGATATCTACAAAAAAAATATTAACACTGACTGATATCAAGTCTGATAGGTTCATTCTAACTGGCTGAGTGGTTGAGAATTGTCAAATCTAAAATAACTCATCTTATCATTTAATTATTAAACCTGAGCAATTCTGGGTAATGCCGCTATGAACTATATTTATTATGCTCCAATTTACTCCACTTCAGATAAGAGACTAAGTTTAAAATGTTCTATAATTATAATTTATAGCATTTTCCTCTAGCCCAAAAGGTAAGCAACTATTTTAAAAGTTTCTGCAGCTTCTACTACCTGATTTGTTTCACAACTGGAGCTTTGGCTTTTTTAAAAAAAATTATTACTTGAACCCCTACTTCAGCAACTATCAAGGAACCATGTACTTGTTTTATCTAGCTTTTAATAGAATTTGAATTCAATTTCTTCCTGAGTTTTTTGAATATGTTCCTTTGAACTTGGAGCAAGGTTGATGAAGGTTTGGTTAAGCCCTCCCCTTACTACTCTCAAAAAGCATTTTTTTAGCTTTTTATGCTTCTGCTTACACTTTAGTACCCTTCCATTTTCCCAAACGCATCAGGTTTATTATTGGAGAGTCAGACTCGCCTTTATTTCCATAGTAGCCTTACCACTTTATCTAAAAAAATACACCCCATTTAGTTTGCAGGTATAATTTGGAAGTATTATTTATTGGTTTCCTAACCATTTTAAACCTGTTTAAAATTTCAGCCCCAGCTCTTCTGTTACCTAAAAGCAACATTTACCTATCAAACTTTCATACCTGAAACGATATTGGTAGCTTAATTTATATAAAATCTACTATTTTGAATAATAGGTAGTTGAATTAGGGTTGAATTATATCCCACCTTGGGATTTTCTGAACTTTATAGACTTTTCCAACAAAGTAAGTTTTGTGATTTGTTAATCAACACTTTCATGTCCAGTGACATCAACATGTCGCCATCAGCAACTATTTTTTGATTAGCATGTGATAGCATTTTGGTGGCACTGGACATGAAAATGTTTATATAATATTGAACTCTATATACTGGACAAGTATCTTTTCCATAACACGCTTGATTGACTATCTGAATCAATGTCTTGAAAGCCATTACCTAGGCAAGTCCCTTGGTACCAAACCAACTGAATGCATTAATGCTCTAGGTTGCTAATCAATTTTCTTTAATCAAAGGGCATGCTTTAAAAGTGTTGAAAATGTTTAGTGATGATTGAGTGCTTAATTTCTAAGAGAGGGTATATAAGCAAAATTATAAAATGCAGTAGTTAAGTGACTTCTCTTTAGCTGATGCCACTTCCAATGACCTCATGTTTAGAATGACGTTTCAATTTTAGATTTTCCCCTGATGCTTCTGAAGCATGATATTCTTCTGATATAGCTATTCCTGAGCATTTTATCTATGCGCTTAAAGCCCATATAATGGGTCAGAGACTCTTCTGATTTTAACACTTGCATTGTTTTATATACAAGGGGGATAGATTGGGTAATAGCATAAATCTGGTTTTAACAAATATATGCATAAATAAGGGTAATATAATATCTTTCTAAACCTTTCTATATCGTGTTCTCCAGAAATATGATATAATTTTTTGTTACTTAATTAAAATTCTGCTCATATAGTTTATAATTCAATCATGGAATTTCTAAAAGCGCTGTTTTCCTTTTATCTCAAGGAAAAGTTGAATGTATTGGCTCATGATAATTATTTAAAGGTACAAGCGTATTATAATAGCTAACCAAATTTCTATATTGCTTAAGGTTGGATGGCTTTTCTAAATGGGCTTAACTGGGGTTGCTTTTAAGCAAAAGAATTTTACTTTATTACCTATATATAAAAAATTGAATGTTTCTTTTTTGTTTCATATGCGTTCCTATACCATTTATCCAAACATGTAAAACTTTGGTGAGTTATTTTCATATCCCTACAAAGGTTTCTGATTTAGTATAACCATTTTACAATAGTAAGATAAAAAAGTTTTTATATAGTGAAATAAAATTTTTTAATCTTTAATGGTAATTGGTATACCGTTAAGCTGAGCAGTTTGATACTTGGTTTCCTTGTTATTATAATGTGTTTGTCAAGCAGTTGATAAATTTAGGTTGATTAATAAGCTTGATGATTTTAGTTAGCAGTTAGTGATTGGTTGTTTTAATATGTTACTTTTTTGGTAATTTGGTAGGTTTTAGTTTCTGAAAAGTAAAGTTTATTTTCTCAAGCGGTTAAAGATTGGTTAATTTGGACTGTTAAATGGTTTTAGCTATGCAATACGTGATCCATCTACAGGATGTGGCAGAAAAACCTCTGAAATCTGCTGAGTCATTACAACATTATTGGTGGAGTGAGGGTTCATTAGGGTAGTCTAAATTAACGTGTGCCATGTCATTCAGGCTATCATCATGGTTTTGACTGATATATATTATGCATTTTTGTTGATTCATTTATCTGAAATAAGTAATATGTCTTATTCATGCAAAAAGCTTTTTGAAAAATTTTGAGCTTAATTGTGACAATGCTGTTCTGAAAAAAACATAATGTTATGGGTAAGATTTTTGGACTACAGATTCAGCAATAATTGCAGACCATCTAAAGACCACAGAGTGTTCAGACACCAGAAAATGGCATTTCTGCCAGACAGTTCAATGTGCTATCTCCCAGACGTTCAGCCTGTAGACATGATTTTGCTTTATGCATGTCTGATCAAAGTGTCAGAAGAATTTTAAATATGATCTTAATTCCATCCATACAAAAGGATGGTTGTCCAACAACTTCAAGATAGTTGTGTCAGAACCAAATGGCATGTTCTGAGTCATTCCTTAAGTTTGTTCTGCAAATGATGGGCTTTCTCAAGTGACAAAGCTCACTTTCACTTAGATATCTTTGTGAATAAGCAGAATTTTCTTTATTATGAATAACAAAAAACTTAATAGATTCATAAAAGGGCTCTACACAATCCACATGTTGCTTTTTTGTAAGCTGTTGAAAAATGTGTTATTTATGTTCTCAACATTTTTGAGGAAAATAGCCATATGGTTACAGTAAAATTTCTCTCAGTATGTGCAAACGTTACAACACTTTTTGCAACTAAACTCACTGCATTTGGAAATTATAATGTGTGGTATTAACAGGATGGGGCCACTGCCCACACAGCCAGAACTAAATGGCTGTTTTTGAAAAAAATTTGTGTCCTGGCGCTTGGTCCCATTACATGGTGACATTTGGTACCCACATGATCACCCAATTTCAACCCTTACAATTCTTTTATTTGGGGCCATCTGAAGGCTGATGTTTAATGCCATTGAATAAACCTTTAATGAACTGAAGGCTGCTATCTGCCAAGAAATTGCAGTAATAACACAACTTACCCAACTGAGTGTTGAAAATCTTTAGAAATTGATTAAAGTTGTGTATCATGGAAGAAGGCAACCATTTAAGCAATATCATTTTTAAAATCAAGTGAAAGAAACTGTATTCTTTATCCTTTCAAATTAAGTAATAAATTTAGAATAGCAACACTAATGTTTTTTGTTAGCACTTTAAATATGGAGCTTTTTCTGCTAAACCCTATATGTTTTATAATTAATAAAATATTAACACTAAATGATATCAAATTTGATAGGTTCAATCTAACTTGCTGAGTGGTTGAGAATTGTCAAATCTAAAATAAATCATCTTATCATTTAATTATTAAACCTGATCAATGCTGATGATACCAAAATGAACTATATTTTTTATGCTATGACGTACTTGTCAGGGTAAATCCTGACATTAGTGGAATTCCTAAGATTACAGACATCATCCATCAGATCAAAAGAATATGTGATGAAGTTAGATCGAATAATTGCATATCAAATGGATAAAAGTAGTGAAATGGTCAATGAATCATTTAAATTACCCTAATTGCATAATAATTGAGTCAGTTAATAGCACCAAACCAATTTTACAATGAGACTGAGACAATTCTCACTGCCTTTCAAAATCACATGAAATTTGCAATCCCATAAGCTCCAGAGAAGAATAATGAACTGTTTTAAAATAAATTAAGCTTTATGTAAGTCCAGGAAGTTGTATGGTATATAAAACCAAGGAATTCTATTAACAAATCTTGCAGTCAATAAAAATATCAGTTAACATACAAACACTATTAAGTTTATTTACTAAAGTGTTATCAATACAATTTACCACCCCAGCCTACAAGAAAATCCCTTCCAACTTTACCCTTTAAAAACCATATCTTTAGGCAACTTTATACCATCTCACCCACCATTCCTTATACCTGGACACCTCTAGTGTCCTTGTCATACTGGTTTAAACCCCTTGATTATGCTAGCTCATGGTTAGTACACCCACCCAGGTCAGTATTACACCAGTCCCTGACAATTTGACCGCCATGATTTTTAATAAATATCCCACTGCAATTTTTACTGGGAGCTTTGATATTTGTTTTGCCAATAGAAAGTTACCAATTACTTTTACAGATGGTTTCACCAGTAAAGCAATATGAAATAACTCATAAAAAGGCAGTAGGACCCAGTCAAATGCAAACAGAGTGTGTTACCAACTGTACACCTATAACTTACCTACAGTCCTCTTGCTTAAGAAATTAACTTTAGCTGAAGTAAAAGAAGGTCTTACGTTGTTGGGGGCGTATTTCAAAGCATCCTGATACCTATTCAGATGACACGCAGAAAATTATGGCAGTGGGCTCACAACTCACTGGTGATGCTATGAGCTGGTTTATAAGTTCTTAGAAGAGAACGAGAATTTGTGTGAAGATTATGGAGCATTCAAAGGAAAGCTGTTATCTGCAGCGGCTTCCACTGGTAACAAATTACAAGTACTAATTGGCTTGATGAACCTTCAACAGTTAGGTCAAACCATTGAGGAATATACTCATAAGTTCTTGGAGAACTTTCAGAGGGCAGAATTATACAAGGAAATGGGTGCGCTTTATTTCAGACAAGGGTTGGAAGGTCACTTAGAAGATTTGATTAGACACCACCCCATCACGATACCTTTGAACAAAGTTATTGAGGTCACACAGAGTCTAATAGTGGGTATTAGAAGACCTAGAGATTTCTGGAAACAGAAGTGCCATAAGGGAAAACCTCAGACCCACAATTCCTCATTAGAATATGATAATCAGTCTTATCCAGTATTGAGTTTGAATTTAAATGTTGGAAAGAAAATTTTGAAAACTATGGTTTTGCTGGACAGTGGGGCCTCACGGAACTTCATCTCAGAGCATTCAGTGAATATGCTGGGCTTGCATGAAAAGAAACCTTTGATGAAAGTAACCTTGAGGAAAGGATGAACAGTCTTTAGCTTACCGCTGCTCACGTCACATTGACTTGAAGTTTGGGGCAAGTAAAATGAAAGTTGAGCTTTGTGTCCTGCGTAGTTCACCCCATCCTGTAAATAATGGGTATCCTTGGTGGACACAGGTTGAACTCCAGCACAATTATGGATGGAACTCTATCACAATTAAGCTAAAGGATAAGCTCATTGAATGTGAGTTAGAAGAGAATAAAGGTTTTAATATGTCCACAACAGTTTTTCAGGAGGGTTCATTGGAGTCTTGAAAAAGGAAAAATCCCTGAGTATCTCTCAGAATTGGCTTCACTTTTTGGAGAGTAGGAGGCTAAGAAAATACCAGATCATAGATCCTTTGATCACGCAATTGATTTACTAGAAGGGAAGCATCCTACCCATGGACCGATTTATATTGCAATAAAAGGGAACAAATTGCCCTGAGAGGATACCTGGATACAATGCTTAAGAAGGGGTTTATACGAGTGTCCCACTCTCCCTGTTCATCACCATTGTTGTTTGTTAGTAAGAAGAACGGTGGACTAAGGCCATGTATAAACTACCAGAAGCTCAATGATATAACCATAAAGAACTGGTATCACTTACCTGATTCTGATCACATGAGTGACTGATTGCCTGGAGCTACATTCTTTTCCAAAGTTGACTTGAAGGGTGCATTCAACCAGCTATGGATAAAAGAAGGTGATGAGTGGAAAACAGCGTTTAAGACACAATTTAGGCTAGTTGAGTATCTGGTGATGCCATTTGGGTTGTGCAACGCACCTAGTACATTTTCACAAATGATTAAAACGGTGCTGGGTGGCTACCTGGACCACTTCTGTGTAGCCTACCTTGATGACATTTTGATCTACAGCAAGATGAAAGGAACACTTACTGCTTTTTTACTTGGTCTTTGAGCATCTTGGAAGGTACAACTTGCATGTGAAGCTATCAAAATGTGAGTTTGCGAAAAAGGAAGTTGAATTTATTGGTTATGTTGTGGGCAGGAATGTGTTTACCATGGCACCTAGCAAAGTAGATGCCATCACATCTTGGCCTACACCTAATAGTCAGAAAGACGTTCACAGTTTCTTAGGCTTGGCAACCTTTGAAGGGATTTTATCAAAGAATTTTCTTTTATCGCGTTACCCTTAACACGTCTTATATCAGAAAGTGTTCCATATAAATGGTCTCAGGCGATGAAAAAATCTTTTTCCTGATCTGAAGGCTGCCTTTGTTTCTTCACCTGTGTTTTCAATGCCCAATGATGAAAAGCCCTTCGTGGTTGAGACTGATGATTCAGGATATGCTTTTGAGGGGGTTTTGTTGCAGGAGGGGCATGATAGTAGGCTGCATCCCATAGCTTACTATTCCAAACAATCCATCCCAGCGGAATGCAACTATCCTATCTATGACAAGGAAATGCTGGCCGTTGTCCAATGTCTAAAACACTGGCGCCGGTACCTATGTGGGGAAAAGTACCCAGTGAAAATTTTGACAGACCATAAAGACTTAACTTACTTTTTACCCCACAGCAATTGAACCAGCGTCAGTCACGATGGGCACTTACTCTGGCGGATTATGCCTTGTACATCGGTTACAAACCTGGGAAATTTAATGTGGTTCCATGTTACTTAAGCCGGCGTCCTGACATGATACCTGATGAGTTGGAAATTACAAATTTTAATACACAGGTGCTTCTGAAGACCAAGGATCCCGCTTCATTATATCTCATCTTGTACCAGTGGGCCATGGAGATGAGATTTTGGATGTTTAAAAGGATGATTCTTTTTGTCAGAATGTGAAGAATGATCTCATTCAAAACTTAGTCAGGTGTGGTAAAAAAATGGTTACTCGTTAAGGGGTCATTCAGTATTCTGAAAAGGTTGTTTTTATGTACCAGAAGGACCTTTAAGATTGGATGTCATGCGTGAGTTCCATGGTGTAGGCATGGCAGGACACCCTGGAAAGAATAAAATGATCTAACTGATTCAAAGAACTTACCAATGGCCTGGCTTAGAGGGGACGTGTTAAAATATGTGGCAGGATGTGAGGTCTGTGGGCGCACCAAGGTTTGTAGAGGACTTACTGAAGGACAATTACAACCATTGTAAATAGCACAAAATCCATGGGAGTCAATATTAAGGATTTTATAGTAGAGCTACCCCGTACTCAAGGATTCAATGCAGTATTGGTAGTGGTAGATAGATTCATTAAAATGGCTTATTTTAGCACAACTACTACCAATGTCATGACTAAAGAGATAGCTCGTCTGTTTTTAAGAGAATACCTGCATCATGGTACTCCCAATGAGGTGATCTCAGACAGAGGGCCTCAATTCACATCAAACTTTTGGAAACAGCTCCTTGTAGACCTTGGAATCAAGAGATGTTTATCCACCACATACCATTTGCAGACTGATGAAAAGACTAAGAGAGTTAATCAAGTGCTAGAGCAGTACCTGAGATTTTATATTAATGAGGAGCAGTACACCTTGGTTGAGTTGTTGCCTATGGCCCAGTTCTGTTATAATACTCTAGATCATTCTTCAACTTTAATGTCACCATTTAAAGCTAACTATGAGCATGATTTGAACTGGGAACCATTGCCATCTGTTGAATCAGATAACCCCCTTGGAGGAAATTTTTATGAAAAATATCAAACTCATGTACTTTGCTTGGAAAATCTAAACTGAGCAGTACATACTTACAAAGACTTTGCGGATAAGAAGTGTGTGCCTGTTAAGGTGTCAGAAGTAGGTAGCCAAGTTTAACTGGATGCTCGAAATATTCCTTTGGATGTACCATGTCAGAAACTTGCTCATTGGCGCGTAGGGCCATACAAGGTCACAGAGGTTATAGGAAAGGTGGCTTATCATCTTGAATTGCCTGAAGGTTGCAAAATTCACAATGTATTCCATTGTTCCCTCTTGCACAAAAAAAAGTTAATTCCCTACCACACCAGAAAGTCAAAGAGCTAGCACCGCCACTGATTATAGGTCCCTGTCCTGAGTATGAGGTGGAGGCTAATATTGGGAGATGGACACATCATGGTAAATTGCAATACCTGGTTAAGTGGGCTGGATATCCTGCAGAAGAGAGCACTTGGGAGCCTGAGGAGAATTTAAAGAATGCAGGAAAGCTGTTTAAAAATGGAGAAGAAGGCCTCGCAGGTAGCTTCAGCCTTGGTGGGGGATGATGTCAGGATAAATCCTGACATTAGTGGAATTTATAAGATTACAGACATCATCCATCAGATCACAAGAATATGTGATTAAGTTAGATCAAATAATTGCATATCAAATGAATAAAAGTAGTGAAATGGTCAATGAATCATTTAAATTACCCTAATTGCATAATAATTGAGTCAGTTAATAGCACCAAACCAATTTTACTATGAGACTGAGATAATTCCCACTGCTTTTTTAAAATCACATGAAATGTGCAATCCCATAAGCTCCAGAGAAGAATAGTAACTGTTTTAAAATAAATTAAGATTTATGTAAGTACAGGAAGTTGTATGGTATATAAAACTAAGACATTTATTTAATTAATCTTTGCAGTCAATAAAAATATTAGTTAATATGCAAACACTACTAAGTTTATTTATTAAAGTATTATCAATACCAATCTACCACCCCAGCCTACAAGAAAATCCCTTCCAACTTTACCCTTTAGAAACCATATCTTTAGGCAACTCCCATACCAGCTTACCCACCATTACTTATACCTGAACACCTCTAGTGTCCTTGTCATACTGCTTTAAACCCCTTGGTTATTCTAGCTCATGGTTTGCTACCCCCAACCAGGTCAGTAGTAGACCATTCCCTGACAGTACTCTCTAAGGTCACATGAGGTACTCAATTTTAAATGTTCCATAACTCATGTTTTATAGGATTCTCCTATTTCCCAAAAGGTAAAACCTGTTTTAAAAAGTTTATTGCATTGTCTACTAACTGCTTTGGTATAACTGGAGTGTCAGCTTTAAAAAAATTTATTACTTAAACTCCTACTTCAGCAACAATCAAGGGACCGTGTACTTGTTTTTATCTAGCTGTTACTAAAATTTGAAATTAATTTCTTCTCAAGTTTTTAAGTATGTTCCTTAGTTATAGGCTTGAGGTTGATGAAGGTTTGGTTAATCCCTCCCTTTACTACTCTCAAGCAGCATTTTTAACTTTTTAAACTTCTGCCTACTCTTTAGTACCCTTTCATTTTCCCAAACGCATCAGGTTATTATTAACTAAGCAGTTGTTCCTTAATTTCCAGAGTGGCCTTATCCACTTTTTACCTGAAAAAAATGCCACTCCATCTAGTTTGCAATTGATCTTTTGGCAGTCTAAGTTAATGTTTTATTATTTTTTAACAATTTTTAAATCTATTTGGAATTTTAGCCCAGCTCTTACATTACCTAAAAGCAACATTTACCTTTCAAACTTTCATACCTTAAATAATATTGGTAGCATAATTTTTATTTACAATCTACTAGTTTCTGATAACAGATTTTTAAATTAGGGTTAGATTATATCCCATCATGGGATTTTTTGAACTTTATGACTTTTCCAAAAGTTGAGCTTTGTGATTTGTTAATTAACACTTTCATGTCCAGTGACATCAACATGTCGCCATCAGCAACTATCTTTTGGTTTGCATGTGCTAACATTTTTGTGTCATTGGACATGAAAGTGTTAATATGATAGTGAACTGTAAAAAGAGGAAGACTATCTTTTCCACAAAAAACTCTTGCTTGACTATTTGGAGCGATGTCTTTAAAGCCAATGTCTAGCCAAGCCCGTTGGTACCAAATCACTAAATGAATCTAACGCTCTTAAGTCACTACACAATTTTGCTTTAATAAGAGGTCATGCTTTAGAAAGTGTTGAACATGTTTGGATGATTGAGTGCTTAAAGTTCTTAGAGAAGTATATAAGCAAAACATAAATGCAGGTAATTGGGTGACTTCTCTTTAGCTGATGCCACTTCCAATGGCCTCATTTTTAGAATAACGTTTCCTTTTGGCCTTTTCCCTGATGCTTATGAAGCTTGCCTTTTTTGATATAGCTGTTTCTGAGCATTTTATTTATGCGCTTGTAGCAATGGTTAAGAGATTCTCCCGTTTTGAACACTTGCTTTGTTTCATCTCCACAGTGACCAGATTGGATAATAGCATAAATTTGGTTTTTGTAAGTCCAGGGGAACGTCCTCTTTGTGTTGATTGGGTGATTTTCCCATTTTCAAATAGAAAAGGAGTCCAAAGAGGGCGGCTGTACCCCTCATCACCCAGGGTGACCTCGCCCATGTGGTAGATGAGCGCTTGGTAATAGCGCTTTTTCTAAAGGTTTCTCCCCCAGTTCCCATGCTTACCTCTTCAAAACTTTTCCACTGAATTGAGGAAATCTGCACCAGAATTATTGTCAACCATCTTCCCCACAAGTAGGAGGGACTTTATAAAACTGGTGGTATCAAATCCTCAGAATCAAAGCTGAAATGTCTAAAATCAACGGGAATAAAGTCCAACAGGTGATAAACTAATAGTCATAAAGGGACAAGTAACAAATTTTTGGTCAATATTGCCAATGGCATTGAGTCATTGAGCAGTATAATTTATGATACCAAACTCCCCTTAAAATCATCATGGACAATCCCTGATGAGCAGGTATCACCATTGGGTACTGTTGCTAATAATTTGAAACTTACATTTCAAAAATTGAGATTGGTGCTCAATGGAACCCATTTGACTGAACAAATGCCCCAGCAACTGGGCATGGGCAGGTTGGCCATCCTGAACATGTTTCTTACCCGTTGGGACCGCCTCTACGTGGGGTGACCTTGGGGGATTCCCATTGCCCATCAGGCCAGATGCCATCACGCTGACTGACATAAACGCAGTAAAGCCTCAGGTCAGGCATTTGTGGATGAACTGATAGTGACTCAGCCGCCACTAAATACTTTGATGTTGGTTTAGATTAGAATCATTTCCCCCTCCCCAAAAAATTCGCCAGGTTAGATCTAATTTGAGGGCCCCAATCCCTGCTTTGACAAGCTGACCCTAATCAAACATTATATACTAGTTGCATCGCACTGAGGAAATTGTTGGTCAATTTTTTTAAACTTTTACTTACAATAAAATTCCCGCTAGTACCCAAATTTTGTTCTTTTACTTCAATTATTCTTGCTGAAGTCATGATGGCACTAACTTGGTGGCTTGTCAGCCCCTATACTGGATGGGCTATACCAGTTTTGATGGTCACAATTGCTCCTGCCAAAGTTATCTGGATTCATCATGTAAGAAATTTCTGGGAATTTCATCCCGTTGTTAAAGCTATTTGCTACAGGATATATTAGAATCCTGTGGCCTCAAATATCTCACCTTCAAGCAAGGATTTGCCCCTTGTCTCTGCTTTGGTGATGACCCCTTCCATTGGAAATTCCAAAGCCGTTAATTCAGTAATGCAAACCCCTGCTGTAAGGCCTGCAGGGTCTGAGGCTGAAGTTTGGTTCATTTTTGGTTTCCTTTTTTCAATCGCTGCACATCAAAAAGCCATTGTTACCCATCTTCCTGAATCATAAAAAAAGTTTAAGTGGCTATGCCACTGGTATTCTGGCTTGCTTTTGGGTGCTTACGCATCCTAACTGGAAGGCTAGTTTAAGCTTTTTTATGCCATTTTCCTGACATCTTTAGCTAATATATATAAACAAGGTTATATGATGTCTTTCAAAGCTTAATATTGTGTTCTCCAAAAAGCTAATACACATTTTTGGTACTGAAATATAATTCCTTCTCATAAAGTTTATGATTTAAACATTGAATTTCTAAATAGGTTGTTTTACTTTTTCCCAAGGAAAAGTTGAACGTATTGGTTCACAATAATTAGTTTAAAAGCGGTAAGTATATCAGATAATAGCTAACCAAATTTAATATTGTTTAAGGTTGGATGCCTTTCTAAATGGGCTTAACTAGTGGCTGGCTTTTAAACAAAAACCATCTCATTTTCTAATCTATATAATTAGAAATGATTATTTCTTTTTCCCATAGGCGTTCTTATATCATCATCCAATTGTGTAATAACTTTGGTAAGTTATTTTGCATGTCCCTGCAAAGGTTTCTGAATCAGTATAACCATCTTATAATAGTAAAATAAAACTTTTTATATGTAATAAGCAGAAACTTTAGTTTTTTGAATAATAATTGGTAAACCGTTACAGATATGCAGTTTGATACTTAGTTGGTTTGATATTTTCAATAAGTTTGTCAACGGTTGGTGGTTTAAGGGTGATTAGTAAACTTGATGGTTTTAGTAGGCAGTTAGTGTTGGTTGAATTAATACGTTAATCAGTTTTGGTAAGTTGTGGGTTTTAGTTTTTTTGAAAAGTATAGTATAGTTTACCAAGCAGTTGGGGAGTAGTTTTTGGTATGTTCAATGGTTTTAGCTATGGACTTTAGTGGTTCATCAACAATATGAGGCAGAAAAACCTCTGACATAGCCAAGTCATCACACCATCATTTGTGGAGTGAAGGTTCATGATGTTAGTTTCCATTAGCGTGTGCCTTTCCATTTGAGTTGCCATCATAGTGTGGGCTGGTGTACATCGTGCATTTTTTGTTGAGTCAAATCTAGATTGAACCTGTGGTCACCATGCAAAGAGCTTTTTAGACACATTTGAACTTAATCGTGGGAACGCTGTTCCATACAGAAGACCCAAACTGTTATAAGTAAAAAATAATTTTGGCCTACAGGGTCAGCATTAAAATTGATGGACAATCTGGAAGACCACAGAGTGTTCAGACACCAGGAAATGGCATTTCTTCCAGATGGTCTGTGAAAATCCAAGGATAACTCATTTGTTTTTTATTATCCTGCATGTCTATTTGGGCTGAAGTTCTAACAATTGATCCTTGATAGTGCCTGTAGTTTACAGTAGTTGATCCGTTCAAAAACTCACTAGGCCTACTAAATTCACCTTGACTCTTCCAGCCAATTATGGGCATAATTTTTTCCTTTGTGTTTGGGAACTTCTTCCAAGTCAGGTGGATATACAAGCTGTGGATTAGGCGCATCCTGATTGTTGACACTTTTTCCAAAGAAAAGATTCAGTGAGAAAACCAGGAAAGAGATAAAATAAATAAAACTTTTATTATAAACTATTTATTAGATAATGGTCATTAGGCCAGGCGCCAGTATTTATACCTCTAGGGCATCTCCTGGCCACATTCCAGCACAAAATTTCAACAGATATTTTACCACCTCAGTTTGGCCCTTGAACTGATATGACTGAAAACTTTTCTTAGGTTTATTGGTGGCAAAATACTCTCAAAATTAGAAGGATTTCAGGTACAAAAAATTGTGATAAAAGCATGCAAAATTTTCCTAGGATCTTCTAGATTTCAGTTTTGTCATACTGCTGACGAAATACGCCTTCTGTGAAATTTTGGCATCAATTGAAGTAAATGACACACCCCTAATTGGGACATCAGCAGGCCTCTTCCTTGATAGCACTTGGGTAGACCACCTAAAAGGGCTTACCTAGTGCTATCATGCCAATTATGTGGATTGACATACAAATTTCTCCCTAAGGTGGGAAATTGATTACATTTTTTGTTTGTCTGAAGTCCATAGGTTTTTCAGATGTTAACTTTGGGTCATCCCCAAACAACTTTGTATACAATTAAGTTGATTGTGTTCCCAATAATTGG
>JAKSZP010010946.1:0-78092 GCA_022478985.1 Massospora cicadina | reverse complement strand
CGGCCAGAAGGATCAATACAATAAAAAAATTGATTGGTTTTTAGCAAAAATTTTAAATAAAGGAAAGGAAGAAAATTAACCAACAATTTTCTCAGTACAATGCAACTGATTAAATAGTGGTCAATTGGGGTAGTGACAAGCCGGGATCAGGACCCTCAATTTTGACCTAACCAGCAAACTATTCGGAAATGGGCGGATTAATTCCCAGGGAACTGACATCAAAAAAGTCGGCGGTGGGCTGAGTTGCTGTCAGTTTGACCTTGAACATCCAAACTAAGGCTCAGCTACGTTTTTGATGGTTGGTGTGACAGCGTTTAGCCTGACGAGCGGTGGGAATCCCCCAAGGCCACCCAACATAGGGGTGGGTCCATTTGGTTGGGAACAGGTTTGGGATGCCCAACCTGCCAACGCTTGGTTGCTGGGCTGTTTGTTCAGTCAGTGGCATCACATCAGTCGCAACACCTGAATTGTCAGCAGGGGGCTTCAAATCCTCATTGATGATGTCCAATGCTGTTGCCTGCCTGTTGGAGATGATCCCTGATGACTTTAATGAAAGATGTGTTTGATTGGCATGTTAATCAAATTGAAACCATCAGGCATTATGGGGCAATAAATAAGTCTTCATGCCTTTCTGACAATTTGAGATCTGACATCGGGCAGATTGCCACTCAAATTAGTTCCAAGTGATTTCAATTCAATGATCTTGGTGCAGATATTGCAGATTCCTCATAACAGTTCTGTTAAGGTGAGTGTGGGTACTGGGAGTGGAATCTGAAGCTGAAGGGCTGTTACCTTGCGCTCATCTACTATGTGAGCAAGATCGCCCTGAGTAATGAGGGGTACTGACATCCTCTTTGGTGCCTTCTTACTTGGGAATGGAAAAATGGCCTCATCAACACCCAGAGGACATTCCCCGGGACTTACAGCTGCTCTAGATTGGCATATCAGCTGAGACCTGATGGGGGATTATCACAAGTTTGACCGTGGGCTCTGCTATTGTGCCATGCCAACTAGTATGAAGACTGGTTGGCCCTTTGTCATTATGCCTTCATATGTGTACGAGCCCCATTGGATTCCACGTCCAACCCACCGTTAAGCAGACCAACAATTTCACCTTAGCCCCAGGGCCTGTGGTGTTCCCCAGCGATTCCTGCCCCCATACTGGGCAGCTAAGGCACTCCCACGCTGTCCCACCATCCCAACCCTTCGCCACCCATTGGGCATGCCCCAGATTGTCCTGCACCCATCCTGGGTGGCCAAGGCACTCCCACGATGCACCCTGCAGGGTTGCCAGCCAGCAGTGCCATTGTTGGTGGCTAGTTGGCCAGGTTCTTGCCATCCTCCTTGGGGGTGGTATTGGAACTGGCAGCATTAGACACTCCAAGCGTCACCCCACACCAACTTCAGTGATCTCCAATCCCATTTTATAATACCTTAGCAGAAAGATACAAACAATAAAGCAAGAATGGGCGAGAGAGATGTTTAATTGGAGAGAAGAATGACTATTTATACCTAGGCTGCAGCACCTCTGAAATTCCTTGGCCATCAATGCTAAAACTCTAATAAATTTTCAATTTATTTATGGTGGCAATTCCCTCCTAATCCGCTCATCTGCTTTGACAAATTAGATTACTTTGACCCATCCTTGGCACAAGTTGGCAGAGAATCATATAATAATTTATTATATATAAATAAACATTTGAGCATCCTCAGCATGAGTTGCCAGTGCTCAAAATTAGTCAGCGGAACCATATTCAGATAATTGATAATGGATTCATCAGTTTTCTGCTGGAAATTCCCACAACAGCCCTTGGATGGTAAATCAGTGGCAAATGCAGATTCCGCTAAACCTAAACTCAATTAATAATTAAATAACATTTTATAATGATAAACTAGTAAATTAACTGGCAATAACGGCTGACTAACTGACGCCCCTAATTCTAATATTATCAGATTGATCCATCTGGTTAATTTCCCAACAAAGATGATCACCAATGTCCAGTCAATGTAAAATTCCCCACGTGCACCCTAAATCATGGTTGTCAATAGCAAAGATTTCCTTATATTTTAGAAATAAAGAAATAGCCTGATCTTTCTTATTTTATGATAACCCCATTAAGTTTTTGTGTGGTACCACCATCATTAAGCTGAGCTGTGATTTGACAGTCAGACCAAATTCATTTAGCAACTCAAACATGTGAACCCGGAGGACCTCCTAAACTGGGGTCAAATGTAAATATGCCACTACTTGGTGTTAAAGGATTCACATTGGTTTGCTCTGGAGATTCACTAACAAGACCTTGATCTCCCCATTCCTGGGAGTATAATGCCTGGAGCTACATGAGGCTCAAGCTGCAATTGCTGATATGGTCCAATGACCTCCCCATAAATCCCAGCAGGCACTTCCACCTCTAACTCAGTGTTTATGATTACTTGGTGTCCATGGGAGGATAAATATAGGGCCAGCAGCTCTAAGTGGTAGCCCTTGATATTCATACATTTGCTGGGGAAGGGCCCAGGTCCTGCTCTTAAGTTGATGGTAGCAAACTGGAATCACCCCATCACTATAGGCAAGGTTGTTATGTCCCATGTGCACTGAGTCCTTTGGCATTCCGCTGGAGGTAAAATAAATTGGGATCCGTTGCCCCAAATTTTCGAAAGTCTCCACCATCATATCAATGACAGCACCATAGTGTCACATAAATGCGGTTCCAATCAACAGTTCATAATTGCAGTTTGGTAACAATTTCTCCAGAGCTACAAAAACAATTGATCCAAACTGCAAGGGGAGCGCACTTTAAGCTCACTCAGAGACCATGTTTCCTTATCCAGTGGTCCCATACACCATTTGGTGTTCCACATCAGGTTTTGTCAACTTCGCCACCAACTTAATGAAAACTATGTTAATTTGAGCACCCATACCTATTATAGTGCGAACTTTGGTTTTTGCTACAACAATGTCACAGTAGGCACAATCCAAGTAAGATGAATGTTGACTGTTTACTACATGGATATTTAAAAGATTGCTTTTGCCAAGGGAGCTCATAATACCCTCACTAACTTTTGGGGAACCCTTTAACAATAGCGCCCACTGGGAAAGAAATGCTACTCCTATCAAGAAAAGCGCTTGCAATTGGTTTCAGTTTTTCTGAAGAACTTTGTTCAAACATTTGACATGCGTATGGCTTTAGGTGCCAAAGAGATCCTTTGTCCATCATGTCCTTGGCTTAACCTTGTGTCAGTATCTTTACTCCCCCAACCAGCTGCTGATATAGGAATATATCTTCATACTGGGGGACTCCCACTGTATATACTTCAATAGGTTCAGGTGGGACGTTCAGGGTTGGAATAGCAGAGGTAGAGAGTCCCATCTCTAATCCGCTCGAACTTTTCACTGGTAGCATTGATCCTGATGTACGTAATGGACCCATCAATTGGGGAAAACTCGTGCCAGGTACCCATGGTGACACATTTGAAACTATTTACCCCATAGGGCCTGCATCCTTGAATATTGTAAGTTGGCCCACGCGGAAAGTTGGACTGAAGGTGATTGGCATAAACAGTGCCAGTTGATAGAATTACTGCTGACGGTCAGAATAATTAGGCCCAGGGTGGTAGTTAGGCCATTGACAATAAGCAGGTATGGGGCAGACGTTTAACTGCTGTGGGTAACTTGGTGGAATCTGAACCAGACAGGTAAATTCCCCAGATAAAATTGTCCAGCGATGGTAGAGGAAGGGTTCTACTATGTATAGGGTGGAGGGAAGGTTATGTTTAAATGGCACAAAAACTGAACAATTTTGAGCAGAGGTACATCATCATCCAACATTGGGGTCATGACGTTGTACAGCTTGTGGTAGGGCTTCATGGAGGACGTCATTGCAATGCACATGTCATATTTAAATAAAATCCCTGCCCTAATTAACACGTGGGCTTCCGCCATAAATTGATTAGCAAACGTGGTGAGGGTCTCATTATGCTGAAACTCGATGGTCAAGAATTCAGTCTTCCACTGTGACATCTTTGCGGTACCCCCAAACAACCACAACACAGTACCCTTCACTTCTTGGTATGTAATGGAACTGTTTGGAAGATAACAGGTGACTTGGTCAGCACTTCCAACATCCAAGGTGCATAGTAACATTTTTGCTTTCCTCTGGTCAGAGACTCCTTCCATTGCAAACATAAATCACTTAAAGATCCCATGAATATTCCCATCGTAATTGAGTAGAGGCAACATATCACTACAAATTCTCCTGAAAAAGCTCATCCTGCCTTTTGAGCATGGCGTCCAAGGCGAGTTTGAGTTCCCCGTATTTTACTGGTTTAGTATGTCATGAAGATCCCCCACCCAAGAAAGCCTGATGCGCCATGGCCAGCAACTGGAGAATTATTCTGTGTAATTAATCAATGGGCCCCCAGTAGTGAGCACCACTGTTGTAATTTGGCGGTATATCAGAGATACACTGAGGGTTTTCTGCACAGGGTTACGCCCACTGAGAAATAGGACTGATGATATAAAGATTGTTATCCTTGAGACAACGGATAAACTTTTTAATAAATATGGAGCAATTGCCTCAATAACAATTCTTTATTTTATTTAATACTTTTAGCAGATTTTTGTTGGTTCTCTCACTTTTAATTAACAACCCCTTCTTTTAATATTCTTGTATCACTGATATTTCAGCGACTTTAGTAAATTCTGACCCTTTTGCTTAGACTATTCATTCTTCCATATTCTCTTTGGTTCCAGTAGAGTTCACCATTTATTAAATTCACGATTTCCCTAGTTCAAGGCGATCCATTCAATACTATTATACAATGACATCTCATTATTTTTCGTTTGTTGAAATCACCTTATTGCCTGATTCAGTGGCAATAAATACCTTTTCAACCCAATATCACCTCAACTAAGGTGCTCAAATAATCATAACTCATAATCATGATTGGTGGATTCAACCCATCCTGCTGTAACTACTTAGGTTTATCATCTAATAATATCAGAACTGCAACAACCTTTGGCCTTTCTTACTTCCTCATTGTCCCCACGATTTATATTAAATTAATATCATGAGACATGACAGGTTCTTTGTCTTAAACACTAGGGGTACAAAAAACCCAAGAGGAAAAATTCCTCTCACATAAATATTATTAAGCAATATTCTATAATAAACCAGTACCAAGTCTCAAATTATAAGTCTAGTTTCCAAGATAACTTCTGAGGAATCCAGCTTACTTGTGCTCATTAATGGTTTTTATGCTGGATCCCACAAAGGTTTTTTATTAAAATAAAGATAAAAGTAACTATAAAATTTAGATTTTTTAGATTTTTATTATAAGCGTGGGGGTATTACAAAAAATGATCTTCCTTAATGTAAAACTGATCATTATTTAAGCTGTTTTGAGAGTTAAGGGAATTTGAGGATAGGTTCAGAATAGCTTAGATGCTTCTTAAATTAGAAAATATGGTATACGCTCCTATCAGATCTAGGGAAATTTGAGTTATGTTTGGTGAAACAATAGTTGGGATGGGGTTTCTGGGGCAGAATGTACCCATGCAGTAATGTCTTCATTTATTTCAACCAATCACTTCTTGATAAAAAAATTCTCCTTGGTGGACCTCCGCCACGCCTATAAAAGGGGTTGGTCCCCACGTAGGTGCTTGGAAGGACCTGATTGTGGTTGGGGACATGCCTTCTGATGGTTGTCCCACAGTCCGTCATGTGGTCAGAGTAATCCAACTTCTTAATTTTACATTAGTTGCCCATGCAGGTTTTGGAATGGTGTTACCCCAATAAACAGTTTTCCGCTGAGAATTGACCAGGGTCTTTTGACTGATATCCTCAATATCAATATTATCATTTACTAAATTGCTTTTACAGTTCATCACAAACTCATAAATGGCCAACGTTTCCCTGTTTAGGCTGATTTTGACCCAAGACATTCTTCCTCTGCAGCTGAGAGGACAAAAATTCTGACATCACCCCCCTCAAGAATGCTGGGGGAGAATAAGGTCGGAGGAAACGTCCATGTACTTGGTTGATAGAGATTCCTGTAGCTAAAGACTTTATAGAGTACTCATTTCCTCTTTTATAGGTGATGGTGAAGGGACCTTCCCAGATTGATCCAAGCTTACCGCTTCTAGGGGTGATGCGGTTATGGTAGTATAATACCATGTCAGATACTTGGAAAGTAGGTAGAGGGTTTGGAGCTCATTAGCAGCCAGCCCTTCTTTAGTCACCGTTTTTGCTAGATTTCTCATAGCCTCAGATTAATTTGGATGATGTGTTGATCCAGTCTTCTCATAACTTTCTCAGGTTCCTCAACTCTAGAGTAATATACGTTTTTAACTAGGAGAGCGGGTGTTTTTGGTTCACGCCCATACAAGACATGGAATGGGGAAATTTTCAAAACCCTGGTGATAACTAATTCAGTAGGCCATAAATGCACTAGGTAAGAATTGATCCCGTTGAGTTGGATCAGAAGAGGCCATTTTGCGTAGGATGGGCACCAATGTACCATTTCCTCTCTCCACAGTTCCGTTGGTAGATGGATTGTACAGAGTTGAGAAAAATTGTTGGGCTCCCATGGAGGTGACCAGGATTTTGACTATTCTGGTGCTGAAGTTTTTACCATTATTGCATAGTAGTGCTTGAGGACAGCCATGTCGAGAGAAAATATTTTGATGTAAAAAAGGAGCCTTTGGCCTTGGCCGTTAACCAGGGAGAGCCACAGCTTCAACCCACTTAGTGAAGTGGTTAATGACTACAAGGATAAAATGATTGCCATTAGTTGTCTGAGGAAGGGGACCTACTATGCCCCGTAGGATGGTGTGGAACAGTTTTTGAGGGGTAGTAGGTTGCTAATGGTATCTAGTCTTGAAACTGGATTGCCTCAAAAATGCAAGGCAAGCTTCCAAGACGTGAACAATAGCTTTCATCATTTCATCCCAATAGTACGATCCTTAATCCACTCATAAGTTTTCTTTGCCCCTCCATGACCTAGGGTAGAGTGAGCTTCTAGGATAGCAGGTACGCGTTCTGAGGGCCAAAGGTAAGGCAGCCATTTTGTCCCCACCTGCTTATACAACTTCCCGTTCTCCACTTTGGTATTATGGGAGTGCCAGGCTAATATTTCCTGAACAGGCTCATCTTAACCTCCCAGTCATTGGGGGTCATTAAGAGGTCATGTAACCTCTCCGCTTCACTATTATCCAAGTGAAGGACTGGTAGCTGAGTCAACCCATCAACATCCAAGTGACAGGTTCTAGCACAGTGTTCGATCTTTATATTGTAAGGCTGAAGCTTTAGAACTCAGCGAGCTAGCTGACCAGTAGGATCTTTTATGTTCTATAACCATTTTAGGGATGCGTGGTCAGTAACCACAGTGAAGATGGTTCCATATAGAAAAGGGCAATAGTGCTTTTCAACTAGCAGAGCAGCAAGGCACTCCTTCTCTGTTACACTGTAGTTGTATTCCGCCATTAACAGCATTTTACTAAAATAAAATACAGGATGATCTACACCATGTTCATCTAATTGGGCTAGATGGCCACAACGGCATAGTCCAAAGCATCAATGAATAAGATGAAGGGTTTATTTTTATTTGGGGTTTCACAGAATAGGGCGTTGCTGCAGTAGTTGCTTCATCGTCTCAAAAGCGACCTTTTGTTGCACACCCCAATAAAAGGGGTATTCTTGGTTTATAGTTGGACAAGAGTCTCACTGAGTTGGGTGAACTTAGGGATGAACAGATGTTGATACCTTATCTCCCCTATAAATACCTTAACATCTCGTAGATTTTTAGGGGGAGGCATTTTTGAGATTGCTTCGACCTTGCCCTGTATGGGTTGAATTCCTTCTTGGGAAATGGAGTGGCCAAGGAAATCAATTCCCTTTGGAAGAAGGTACACTTTGAGGGCTTTAACTTAATGTTAGACTTACGTAGCCATTTAAACCTCCTTTAAATGATCAATATATGCGTTGAAGGTTTTTGAAACACCGTGATGTCATCAAGGTAGATGATGAGACAATTTAACTTGAGGTCCTGCAAGATGTGATACATCGCACGCTGGAAAGAGACATATTCGTTGCACAACCCCTTTGGTAATCATGTGGGTTGGAAGAGACCTTCACTGCAATTAAGAGCGCATTTCTCCTGAGCTTGAGGAGAAAGTTCGTTTTTTAATAGCCACTGGCCAAGTCCACGGCGGAGAGGAAGTTAGAGCCAGAGAGTTGGGCCAGGGCGTCATCAATGCGAGGGATAGGAAAGCTATCCTTCTTAGTGAGGCTATTTAACTTGTGGTAATCCATGACTATCCAAAAACCTCTGTTTTTCTTTTCAATTAGTAAAAGGGGTGAAGACCAAGGGCTTTGTGAAGGAAAAAAGTAACCTCGCGTCTAATAAGCTGCTGGAGCTCCGTCCTCATTTGTTGTTCCTCCACCTTTGACTTGCAATAAGGTTTGGACCTAATAGGCAGGGCATCATCCGCATCAATGGAGTGGCACCAGCCCTTCATGTGGCCATAGTCAGTATCCAATTTGGAGAATATGCACTATATTCTTCTAACAAGATATGAACTTTTTCCAAATCCTCTGGAGTAAGATTATCTGAACTTTGAACATTGGGTAAGGTATACACCATGTTGTCCATGAGTAATCCCAAATCCGCCATAGAGCCAATGGAGTGGATATGTTCAACGTCCTCTACTGGGAGTAAGAAGCCTCTGCCAATCTCCTGGTTTTTCCATATGATCATGTCCTTGCCGGTGAGGTTTCACTGTAAAATGGTAATTGGCCTCTGGTAGGATGGGTCATGTATCCCAGACAATACATGAGGCTCCAAGGGGCTAACACCCTCAATAATTACAAGGTGCAACAAGCAATTGTGTGGGATTTGTAATGTGATTTTAGTGTCAACTACACTTTGTTCACCAGGCTTAATCAAGACCTCGTCTGCAGCATAGAAAGGGATACCATCCTCAGAATCCACTAATTCAGGCAATTTTTTTGTTACGCCCAGAAGTGAAATAATGCAAAGTTATAGCTGAAAAGGGGTATTTGACCAGGCAAGAGTATTCATGCTTGCTGAGTTATTTATTGGATAAGACTAAAGGGACTTTATAGTTGAGTAACGTAAGGACCCCTTGCTTCAGGTTGATTAGTCCTTAATACTCAATCATACTTTGAGTGCCGATGAGAATGTCATATTCGTTGTTGTCCAAAGCCACATCAGGGGCTGATAGAAAAAGTTTCCCATTTTGAATGGGAAGGGAAGAGTATTCTTAATAGCATGTGTATTTTGGGGCCTGCAGTTCCAAATTCTTGCGTGTACTCCAAGTTAGGTGCTAGCTTTATATTCTTGTTGAGCTTAGTGGAGATTACGTTAGCTGGGGAGCCAGTGTCCAGGATGGCTATTATTCGGACTTTTTGAATGACTCTAACCTCAGTGAGGGTTCCCCCAGAGTTAGGTGACAAGGCAAAACTTCCTTGAGCTGGAAGGAGGAGGTTAGCTTTCGAGAAGTCTCAGGGTATCTATCCAGGATGGATTTTATGGTATGGACCCGCTGAATAGGTCGAATCAAGCTAGATATGAAGTGATCACCATCGCTAGCAGTGTCAATAACTTTTGGACACCCTAGAATTTGGCTGAAGTCTGGTTCCTCAGGTATGGTAGTCTCATCTACTCCTCCAGCGTTCAAATGATCAGGAACCTCTACCTCTTCAGGGGTCACAATATATAGTAACCAACATCATCTTAACCCCCTCAGATTTATCCCAAAGGGTATTCTCAACAACTGGAAAGGTCGCTATGGAGGTAGGTGAGATGGCCACAGTAGATTGAATAGCCTTAAGGCGCGCCTTTACCAAATTAGCTGGAGAGTAAGGCAAAGCGGCAATAATGAGCTTGTGTGAGCATATGGTCTTTAATTCATAAGATGGGTTGATATCCATTTTATGTTGTATTGAGAAACAAGTTTCATAGGGAGGAAGGGCACAGAAGAACTCACTCTTCTCGTTTCAAACAGGAGGAAGCACCTCAATGGTTAACGCTGAAGGTCTCACCTCAGCGAAATTTGTTTTAGCACAAAATTTAAATTTGGCCACCTCTAACAAAGCCTCTTTAATATTGCGGATGTTTTTGAAGTGACGTTTCACTGAGATGATATGCCTGGCTAAGGAGGGTTGAAAAGCTAGCCCAGTTAATAGGGCGGCAATAGCGACATCAAGGGTGAGCACGTTAGAGGTTGACAACCTTTGTGCAGCGAGGTAAAATTGTTCAGCAAAGGCAATGGTTGATTCACTTTCATACATATTAAGGCGCATAAAGGGCTGTTTTTCCCTGTATAAACTCTGCTTTGATCTGAATTAAGCTAGAAGAGCCTCCTTCACCTCTGCCCATGTGTGCAAAGGGTCCAGGTAAGGAACTATCATCTCTTGCGCTAGGTGGCTTAAACAAGGAAGGATGTGTTGCACTTTCTGCTTGTCAATTGCACCATACATGGCAGCTTCATAAACAAATAAAGGAAGTAGCAATGCTGCCTTCACCAGGGATGAACTTGTCTTTAAAATTTGAGTTTATTGAACGCTGCTCAAGTTCATTGAGACAGGATAGCGCGCTTGTTAGTTGCTTTTCCAGAGCAACTAAACGTGATTTAAGGTGAAGAGGAAAAGTGGGAGGGTTACACACATTTAAAGCCTCAAAGTTTGACTAGAATTAGGTGTACAGGTGACCACTGTAGCGAGCACCATTTTGTAAAAATCCAGCTTACTTGTGCTCGCTGGTGCTTATACCACTGGATCCTGCAAAAATTTTATATAAAATAAAAATAAACGCTACTTTAAAGTTTAAATTTTTTAAATTTGTTAATTTCTCAGCGTCTGGGTCTGCTGTCGCTGAGTTGGATTTGCACAGGGTATAGCCACTGAGCAACCCAATCGAACAATATGAGGATTGGTGATTCTTATAATAAAACTAAATAAAATATACATGGAGCTATTGTCCCTTATTTCTTCCTTTATTTTTAGATGTCTTGCAGACCGTTCTGCGCTTCTTCTTCCTCATAAAAGCCCATCCCCTCTTAATCTTCCATCAGGCTCTTTATGCCTCGATTCCCCAGCTGGATGTATCCTTGGCTTGGTATCTTCTATTCTTCTTCCTTCTTTGAGTTGCTCTTGTTTATATCAAATCTTGGCGTGATTCCTCTCGATTTGCCATATGTTCTCATTTTGCTCAATTATAATTTGTGTATCCCCTTTTTGTAAATCTTGAGACTCATCTCGATTCCCTTGTGATCCGCCAATATGGGTAGCATATTGTCCAGTCATATCAACTTCCTGACAAGATTTTTATTAGAAGCGTGGGGGTAAAACAAAAAGTGATCCCGCTCAATATCTTCCCAATCAGTACTTAAACTGTTTTGAGGGTTGGGGAGAATTTGAGGATATGTTCAAAATAGCTTAGATGCATTTTTAATTAGGAATATGGTATACACTCCTATCAGATCTAGAAAAATTTGAGTTATGTTTAGTGAAACAATAGTTGGGATGGGGTTTCTGGGGCAGAATGTACCCATGCAGTAATGTCTTCATGTATTTCAACCAATCACTTCTTGATAAAAAAATTCACCTTGGGGGACCTCCACTACGCCTATAAAAGGAGATGGTCCCGCGTAGAGCTTGGAAGGACCTGATTGCGGTTGGGGACATGCCTTCTGATGGTTGTCCCACAGTCCATAATGTTGTCAGAGTAATCCAACTTCTTGATTTTACATTAGTTGCCCATGCAGGTTTTGGAATGGTGTTACCCCAATAAACAGTTTTCCACTGAGAATTGGCCAGGGTCTTTTCTCTGATATCCTCTATATCAATAATACCATTTACTAAATTGCTTTTACAGTTCATCACAAACTCGTAAATGGCCAACGTTTCCCTGTTTAGGCTGATTTTTGACCCAATACATTCTTCCTCTGCAGCTAAGAGGGAAAAATGTCTGACAACATCCAACGCAATTAAACAAAGCATTCCAAACTTAATAGAGGAGATTATGTCCCTTTAGACTGGTTATAGTGAGCCCAGCTGTATCATATTACATATAATTATGGAGTTTATAGAGTTTTAGTTGCTAAATATACTTTCAATAAAAAATAACTAATGAGCCGCTACCAATGATAGACAGGACAGTGAGTTTTTAATACTGGCGTTGAGTTTGGTGACAACGCTATCTGATAATGAGTAGAGTTTAGAAAAAGGCTCCACAAAACTATTTAAAAAAGCAACATTTTCAATCTTCTATAATAAGAGTGAGATCAGATAAAATTATGTCTTCCAAGGCATCTAGATTGTGGTGATTAATTTAAAGTATATTATGGAGATAGAGGCGTGTTAAATTTTTGCTAACATTAAAGGAGAGGCTTTTAATGTTGACAATTATCTCTAATCTCATCTTCTTGACATTTAAAACAGTTATACTATGTATGATGTTTATCCTTACAGGAAGCTAATTTTAATTCCTTTTTGTAACTTCTTTCTTTGGATGCTAGTATATGTGTCTTAAATTTTTAGAATATGATCGCATGGTATTTTCTAACAATTGAAATATAATCTTCAGAGGGCCTCCTAAATCTAAATAGGGGAGAAATAATTCTTGACTCCTTTTAAATGGAGCTAATGATTGAGCTAGGCAGTTAAAACTGACATTACCGCCCTAATAGCACCATCTAAGGTAATACGTTTATTGTTACTATGGTTGTGCGTCAAGGTAGAATCTGTTAAAATTAGCTAAGATTCCATAATTTATGAATATCTGGTCTGAACGCTTACATTTGTTTAAAGAATTAGTACTTGCCAAATCCTATGATTAGTGCATACTTAACCTGTCCTCAGGTTTAAAAAGCTATAAGATGGTAGACCACATATTTTTTGCAATGTGGCTCATAAAAATAAGGTTTTAGTTTAATTTAGGCTGTTCTAAAGCTCCTTTTTAGTACTAGATGAAGCTCCTTCCATAACGCTCTCAAGAATATAAAGTAAGTTAACAAAAATCACCTGTGTTGTAGTTTTCCAAAATAAGGCTTGAAAATAGTGACTTCATGGACAGACAAGAAGATATTCCACGCAAGGAGCCAATTGACTAGGCTTGCATTCATTTTTGCATAGACTAAAATTTACTATATCTCAATTTAAGACATAGTTTTTATATATTGTCCTGCAGTTCGCTCCAGTGGTGAAAGTGACGTTGTAACATTCTGTTTATTAATATAGTTTCTAATAAAAAGACTACTGAGTTTTTGACTAAAGTATTAACTGTTGAACTCTTGACATTTTTGTTCTAGGATATCAAGCTTAAAATAAGCCCTTAGTATTTAACCTCATGTTAGCTAGCTTGGAATTGGTGGAGTGTATAATAGTTCACGGAGTATAATATTAGTTACAAAAATTTTAAAATGAGAGCCAGTCAAAAGGTTTATAATTATAATAGAACCCTACATTTCTTAGCTGAGAATTGTATCTGGTCCTTAAGTAGACAAATCACTGTTTGCACAAACGTTTATTCATTCTCTATCTTCACTTAAAAACAAAGAAATTAATTCCAAGATGACTGGGAGGGCTGGCTGATCCATCTGGAATTGTAGGGCCCATGTTACTGAAAAAATTACCCTAATATTGAAATCATGATTTTGAAGACTTGATTTAGTCCTTGAACTAGAAAGTTAAAGCTCTAAAAGATTTTGCCCCAGGATAGATCTAAGCAACAGCATGTGTGTAGGTTTCTCAATAAAACATTTGCTAAATCTAGCCCATAAATCTGTAAAGATTTTTGAAAACAAGAATGATATTGGATATGTAGAAACCCTAAAATTTGTATTAGGTGAGTGACTTGGTGACAAATTGCATTAATAAGTGGGAGGCTATTCACTAAGGCCATAAAATGTTACGGAAAAGAGTGGTACTAGAAATTATACATATCAATAATGGAGATTTTGAAATACCCTAACTGCTGTACTATTTTAGTGATTCAACAACACTATATGAAGAAGGTGGTTAGTGTAACGGTTGGGGCAACCAGAGGAACAAATCACTACTTTGACAACACGGAATATGGGCCAAAAAAATTTCTTTGATCATGTGGCAATTAGAGAAGTTTAAAACTCAGGATCTCTGCCCAGGCGTTGTAAGGTCGCATGCCCACCTGGCCAAGGTGTTGGGAAAAACTTTTCTCCAATCAGCCTCTGATCACCAATGTAAGGGAACCCAACATGCTTTTAAAAAGTGGTGGCTGCACAGGTTTACAGAATGGTTTTTTATCACAATTGCTTCCCGTAGCAAGACAGGAGGCACTATATGAGCCATACATGTTCATTATGACTTAAAATTATGAAAAATAGACTAGAAAAGCTAGTATTGACCTTTAAAGATATTTTATCAAGAAATATTTTTCCCCTATATAGATGACTTATGAAATTTAAAGACCATTTATTAGGAATAATCAGCATAAGTTCATACAATAATTTTCTCATTATTTATCCCCACGTTGTGTCAATGCCCCACAATCGTCCCACAAGTTTGTTATTCTAAAGTTGCTAATACTTATACCAATTTATGTTATAAATAAGTTTATAGAATTAGCCCTAGTTGATTTAATGATCCATTAGCATAATTGCTAAAGAGCTTCTCTTCCAGAAGCCTTTAAATTATCAATTCTAGTCATTATAATCACCATTCAGGCAATTTTTAATAAAGCACTAGTTACAGAACATACATATAGAAGAAACATAATTTGGTAGTCTAAAACACATCCCAGTTTAACCAATTATTATTTTCCAAGTTGTTTATTCATTTGAGCTCCTCTGTGCCCTGGTAACATTGACGAGATGGCAGAGAGGTTGTTTGTGAAGACCTCTCTCCAAGAGTCATTTGAGATAAAGAAAAGCAATGTTTACGGCAAACTTTATTGAGTCAAAACAATATTTAGATGATTTCCAGAGAGGCCATTTGTATAGCCCTCTTTAAGTGTTGTTGGTAAAAATAAGTAATCACTTATCACCAGAATCCAATGACAGCGCTAAAAAATGGCTTTGGAAAGGAAGAAAAGCAAATTTGGATGGTATTTGTCATCAAAGCATTTAATATCCTGAAGCCAGATCTAAAAAACTAAAATCATAAATTAGTACATATATATAAAAATAAACGACAATTATATTTTTTGGCTTTTTCTCTCTTTTATCCCATTTTTTATAGTTTTCTGCACGCTCATGAGAACTTAGGATACACTCTATATACTATTCCTCCATCAGGGAGGTTCTTGATGGTATAGGCACCTAAGGCCAACATAAGTATGACCTGGAAGAGGTCAACCCAGATCTTTTAAGCTCGTTTTTTTTCCAAACCATCAGTGTCACATTGTTTAACCATATCATCAAATTTAAAGGTCATAATAGATGTCCATTTATATTCTTCATATTGTTTTAGCCTTACTTTTCTGCTTGATAGTGTTGACAGGCTGAGAATTGTAACCCTGTCAACACTTTCGTCAGCCTCTCAATATGAGCAAGGGGCTCATTTTCTGAACTTGGTTCAAGTGTGGAGTATAATATCAGATGTAGGCAAACACATCATCCATAGAGTAGTTCAAAAGGTGAATATTCATAGAAAAATGATAACTCAAATTGTAGGCAAGCGTTGCTGCTGATAAAAAGGGTACCCAACTAGAAGGGTTGCCAACTAACAGTTTCTTCAAGGTAGTGGTTAAAGTACCATTTACCCTTTTGGCCATTCCGTAAGTTTCTGGATGTTAAGGCATCGTCAGAACACTCCAGATTTTCATCATCCTGTTTAATTTTAGTATAACATTTGTGGTGAAGTTACTTCCGTTATTTGTTAAAATTACTTAATGGCAACCATGCCAATGTATCAACTGCTCCATTATGAACGACAGTACTTCTGACATTCACTTTTGCTAATTCATGAGAATCTACTCAATGTGTCAAGTGGCTAATATAAACAATAATGTCTTTTTTAATCTGACTCATAGTCAAGAGTCCTACTATGCTAATAGATATAATGAGCCAAAAAACCTAGGCTTCACTATTTTGAAAGTTGTTGACTTCTTAAAGGTCGTGTGTGCCTGGCACATTGCACGATAAGCAAGAGTTCCCATGATGTCATAATTAGGGGATTCCCAATAGTACAAAATTAATATGCTCTAACTTCTTTTACAATCCTGTATTTTCTGTTAATTTATGAGCTGGATAGATAATTGCATCTCAAACAGAGGGTTTCAGAAACATTTAGGATTTATTCCTGACATTTTAAATATCTGCCCCTTTATCTTTTTTGTGCTCTCCATCGCTTTAACCAATGGTTCTGAATTTCCAGTGGCTGGGCCAGAATATTCCCAGCAAAAATCATTTCATATACATCAGTGGTTAAACTTTGGAGAACTAGAACTGTTTGCAACTGAAATAACTCATAGCATTTTTAAGTACAGTCCCCATTCAGTATAAAATCTCAAAACTGTACACTTGTATTTTAAGGCCCAAAGGGCCTATCTCTTCAGGCTCATTTAGTTTATGCAACCATCGCAGTGAACAATGGTCCATCACCACCTTGAAATGGACTCCATGGATGAATACTCTGACTTGGTTACAGGAGTATCTTATATAATGCATTCACGCTCTGTTACAGTGTAGTTTCGCTCCAGCTTACCCAGAGTTTGGTTACATATGCTACAGGGTGTTCACCACAATCTCATCTACTTGACTTAATATATCACTAATTACCATTATGGATGCATGCCTTGTATACTGAATGGTTAATTGAAATTTGGATACTGAAATCTTAGTTCTATAATTAAATAGATATAAGTGCGCAAAAATTATGGAGCTTTCTCAATCCATGAAAAGCTTTCTTGGTATCCTTTAAAAGTTGAAAAAGTGGTACGCTATGGATGCAAAGTTCAAAATGAAAAGGCAATAGAGTAAAACTTTCCTAAAAATACTTGAACATATCAAACATTTTTTAAGTTGCATCATTGCCCTAATCCCCTCATCTTTGTACTTTTAAGGCCTTAATCCATTGATGTCTACAATAGTCCTAAGTATAGTTTCTTATATTAAGAAGCGACGTTTTATAGGTCTATCTTTCAAATTTACTTCTTATATTATTCTGAAAGCTTCTTCTAAGTGTTTCAGGTGATCTGTAAAATTATGACTAAAAACTTTGATATCATATAGGTAAACAAGAACGCATGAAAAGTTTAGATCACCTAACGTGGCGTCCATTGCTTGTTGTAAAAGTAGCAAGTGCATTTCAAAGACCTTAAGACATATGCCAAAGTTGATATAGTCCTTGTCAATAATAATTTCACATTTCTTTGATCCTCCTTTAGATCAGTTTGACAGTTTTTTGGACATAAGATCCATCGTTGAAAATAATTGAGACCCTCCTAGGCAATTAAGAGTATCATATCTACTACCATAGTGAATATGAGTCCTTTTTCATTCTTACATCAGCTAATGGTAACTAATAACAACTCATTTTTATTAACTCTTTGTTAAGATTTAATAATGGACTTGCCTGAGGGCTTGAAGATAAGAACCAATAACTCAGTTTGAGTAGGTTAAAAACTTCAGTAACAACTAGCCTCACTTTCCCATGAGTGTCTAATTGACCACATTAAAAAGGACATTTGATCCCCACATCAGATTTATGACTATACCTTTGAGAACCCAAGGTCATAATTGTCTTGTGCAAACACCTTGGAAAGTTTTTAAAATAATTTAGGGACCTAATCGTTATGCTCATCTAAAATCACAGTAAGTTTTTCCCAAATCATATCTAGCAAAAATTGACTTGATTTCAGTTCATCTGGTAATCAAATATAACTCAGCTGGTCAAATTTATGAAATGATAAATGCTCCTTAATAGGGAAAAAGTGATCATCTGTCACTACTTAATTTTTTTATCATATTTACCTATCCAATATATTGGCACCCTTAATTGAACTTTACCGTGATGAGGGATTTAAATACCAATTCAACATATGACTCAGTTCTAACTTTCTACAATGTTGCACAGACTTTACATACATATAGTTGGGAATTTCCATAGTAAGGCCAGTTCACGATACACTGCTCTTTGGATTTAACAACCATTGGCCTTCATGCCCTTTAGGAATTCCATGATATTCCTCATTTGATCAGTCATCTTTTTAGAACCTTGACAAGTCTGATCAACACTTTATTGGGATTATTTATTACATATATTAGACTAATAAATTTATTTTCTTACTTCAGGTTTAGCACATTTGTCAGCTGAAAAACAACAGCAAAGTTTACCCTAGTTTTTGAGAATATAACTATAAAATCACACCAAACAACATACTGTCACATAAACTTAGTGCCAATCAAGGTATTATAGCCCAGGTTCAGTAAAACAATTGTCAGTGCTGTAACAATGAGTGATCTGAACCATAAAAACAAAGCACTATATGCTCCCATATAATTATTAGACCAAAGTCATGAAGTTATGTAAACCTTTTATTATGGTCCACATCAGGTGCAAGTCTTACTTTTTTACTAACATTGCAGACGCATTGTTAATTGGAGCTCCACATTCAACGATGGCTAAAAACTTTACTGGATTGACCAAAATATCTGCATAGGACAATTGGAATCCTGTAAAATACTGTTTACTTGTAGAATAGTGGCATTGGTGGCCAAATCAAGTCCTATTATAAGTTGAGAAGATACATCAGGGATTTTTTCTAAATAGATTCATCAGAATAGATATGTTGACATCATCTAAGGAAAAGCTATCAGGCTCCAGATGCAATTGCTTGTCTTGGATAAGCACAAGTATGACCGTGTAGCTTTTTCAATTATTTTGGGCTCAATTGACTTGTTCTAAACGATTAACCACATGAGAGTCACTATACATTTGTTGATATATGGAAGGCTTAGCATCATCATCCATAAATAGGTGTGCTATGGTTTCTGTGTTCAGTTGTTCTTCTAGGTAAGGTGGAACTTGAGTCCAAGCGTATATAGACTATTGTTCATCTATACTACCTTACCTTTTCCTGCATATGACACTTGATTATCAGTAAGCACAACCACATCAATGCTATCCTTATTAGTTTTTAAAACTTCAAAACATAGCCTTTATTGCTGAGCTTAAACAAAAGATCAAAATTTTTAATCTCTCATTATGATTTTTTAATTAGATTAGTACTAGCTCCAAGTTTAACTATTACTCAGTTATTATTATTGAAATTTCCCACATAAAATGTATGGTTTGGATTGGCATTTTATTAGCTTTTGTTTAAGTTACCAAATGTTTTCCTACAAGTCCATAAGACTTCTACCATCTGTGCAGTTTTTTTATTAATTATTAATGAAGATTTCATAGCTTAATGTAGATCTCTATAAGGCAAAAGTGCTAAAATCATTGCAATACGTTCATCAAAATCATTCAACACTCCTGCCTCAGTGAGAGTATGAGCTTTTTTCTAAAACCTAGTGATTAAAGTCAATGGTATTATCCTTTTTTGAACTTTATGCCAATGAATTCTTAGTTTTAATTACTGATGCATTCAGGGCTTCTGAAATTACCCATAGTAGCATTCTTTTTCTCCATATAAGTACATTCATCAGTGACAAATCTGGGAATGACAATACTTTGAATTTCTCTATACATACAAATGATCATGATAAAGCGTTTTGGTGGTCTTTACACCATACCATGGTCATTTTAAAAATCCTGAAGATGTAGGAGCATCATTTTTTGTTACTCAAGAAACTTTGGATTTGGGCAAAATTCACCATTATTGAGGTGAATGTTGCCATTATATCATTTGACTATGGGCCATTAAAAAAGGATGATTGGCGCCGCTCTGGGTATGCAGTCAGTAGCTCTGGAACCTTTCTTATGCTTTCTTAGATTATTCAAATATGGCTATTATCCAAGGGGAACTGTCTACAAACAGATTAGCTTCTCTGTCACCTTTTTTTCCACTAGCATATGGTTTATTCCAACTTGGATAGATGATATGCTGTTGTATCCTCCCTTTTTTCCTGTTCAGCTTCCATGACTTCAGTTTCTGATATTTTTGCCGCATTTTATCTATTTATATAGTCAGTTATAAATTTTTTGGCATTTATATCCAAAAAATATATTAACATCATGACTTGATCTTGCTTTCTATCATTTATGACCCATATTTGCTCATAATAGTTCCATATAGGCAACTCTTTTGGTTAGTATTCTTCTTGCATAATAGGTACAGAGTCTATGATTTGAGTTTTGAGCCCTTTTAATTCTTCCCAAAATTACTTAACCTCAGCCTGACTATGAGCTTTTGGATTGCTGACAATAAGTTGCAATTTCATGATACTTTTTTTGTAATTGCTGACTTGCTTAATAAGCTGAAGCATTGCTTCATTTAATTTTCACAGATAAAGTTTTACATCAGCCATTTTGATTTGGATAAATTTGCAATATACTCTCATCTTTCTGATGATGCAAGTCCATATCATTCTCCACTAAGGGTTTAGCCAATTTTCTCCAACAATTCCTTTACAATGTCACTGAGTAAAATGTTTAGTTCACTTGCTAGTCCATGAAACTAGCTATGAGTACACATTTTGTGATTTTGAGTCAAGTCCTCATTGAATTCAATTAAAACTAGCATCAAGATGAGTAATCAAACTAACTCTGATGTTATTTTTTGAGTATATAAAAGCAAAAATGATATTGTTGCTTTCTGTCTGGATTTGCAGAAATCTTATGTTACAAGTGGTTGGCTGTACATATTTAACAAGATATTCCTCCATGTATCCTGCATTTTGTAAAGCCCTTTTAAAGCAGAAGTAGAAAAGGCATGAAAATGCTTGAACTAGGTTTTTTTTTCTTTCATCTTAGTTTTTAGGTTAGAAAAAAACCTTCAGGCTCTGCTAATAGTGTCAGTGAGTAATAACTGGAATCCTTACATCAGCTGTTCACTAACATCTTTTATTCTTCCTAAAATTTCTATACTGGTTTTTCATATAATGGTGACAGCAGTTTTATTTTACCTCAATGCAATCCAAGTTCACCTTCTGGGGTTCCTTTTTCTCACCTCCTCTTAATCCACAAATTTGCTAGAAAACTCATCATTCACTCTATGGTATATTTGTGGAAAGGTTTTTCAGATCAGAGTCCCTTATAGTTGAACTACTTTAGGATAATGGCGGCTGCAAAGGTTCATATGAGTCTCTTCTTTAACACAATTATTTCTTGTATTAACACAGGAAGCTTGATTTGAGTCAGACATGTTCAGTTAGGGCTTAACAAAAATAAAGCAATAGACTAGAAAAACTAGTATTGTCCGTTAAAGATATTTACTCAGACCATCTAGTACTAAAAAAAAGATATTTACTCAGGATAATTTATCTTGTACATAGACAACTTATGTAATAAAATACCAATCTATTAGAAATCATAAGCATTAGTTGCCACATGATAATTTGACTCATTTTTGGCCCCACATCGTGTCAATTGCCATGCATTTTCCAACAAGCTTATTATTATAATGTTATTGGCAAAAATCCAAGTCCTGATCTGGAGTTAAAATCTTCTTTGATGGAGTTAACCCTTTTCAGGATTCACTTCAACGCTTTCTTTCTTCTTTCTTTTGGTAATGTCCGTCCAATGGTTGGTTTGCCTCATATAAACTAATGTAATTGGCAAATAATCGCAAAATCTCTTATAAGTGTGTTATTGAATTAGACATAGTTGATCCATTGATCAATTGTTATAATTGCTGATTTAGTGCTTTCCTCTCAGAAGCTATAATTATTGAAACTAGTTAATTAAATTGTCATCTAGGTCAAGATAAATAATGCACTAGTTTTGGTACACTTTTAAAAGAAACATATTTTTAGCACTATGTGGTCCAACCTAAAGGGGGATACACCGATCTTAAAAGTAAAAATATATACTGGTTATATTTACAAGAATTGTCCACTTAGAAGCATTTAATCAGGAATAACATTAAGTTGAGGATTGGTTCAGTAGCGCTTAGCTCATCACATCCTCCTTTTAACTATAGGGAATCGTGTAGCATGCCATGCTGGAATCTCAGCCAGTGGCAAACTTCAGATCAAGAGTGTGGGGCATACAAGCCCAAACTGATTTTTTGTCACCTATGGCTGCATCATTGAGCATGTTACTATTATGCAGTTTGTCAGGTTCCTGGCATCAGTGTTAAGGGTTTCAAATTATCTAACAACCTTTAACATAACCGTTAAATCCAATCAGTAAATTTAAGACAAATTTTAATTTACTTGAACAAACTGGCATTTATTAGGGGATGTTAGTGGCGTATTTATAAATTTAACAGGGCCCAATAGAATCACAGCCTTAATAATTAATTTGCACAAAGAGCTTTATGTTACAATTAATAAGTAGGCATACAAGCATATTAGATTTGGTACCATCTTTTGGTTTGGATTATAACGATATACAACCCAAAAAAGTAACAATAAACTATAATTTATCCTAGTTTTGAGATTATAATTCAGGATGCAGCCACCTTCACAGTGGTATACCCATAGTGAAATCATCAGGGAAGCCTAAACGGATAGATCAGTAAATCATGTTACTTCTATAAAGAAAGCCCCTTGAAGCTCCCCAGTATGTGCTACTTGATGAAGCATATGTAAAGGCTGTATTTTTATTTTCATAGAGGTGAGAAGAGTAGCACACAGTAAACAGGTCATATAAAGTATCAATGTTTCCACATAAAAATCTCATGGTAGGCACAAGAGGCATCGACTACCAGAAGTCCATTTGGCAGCACTCATCCTTCTCATCAAGCATCAGAAAAAAACTGAACTGATGTGGTAGGGATGGAGGTTAGGTTTCCTTGGGACAATGAACAATCTTAATAACATGGGCTGTCAGAGTCTACATTATACCAAAAAAGTCTTAGATTTTGAATATTGTAAATATTGGGTCGACCCAAAGACTTTTTCACTACTTTGACATAATATAAACCTGCAGTAAAAAAGACTTCTCTTAACTGTGTGGAAAAAAGATAAGTGTCAAATTCAAGATCAAGCCCAGGTGTTGCCATATAGCATGTCCACCTATCTAAGGTGTAGGGGAGCAACATTTAATCCAGCAAGTCTCTGATCATCAATAGTGGAGTAACTAATATGTCCACTCAATAGTATTTTAATCGAGGCTTTACATCAGATTGAGGCGTGGGGATATCAGCTTAGCACATCCCAGACTAGTCACATGTGGGGATCTGTGGTGAATGCCTGATGGCATCTCATTCAGCTTCCAAAATTCAGAGAAAGGTGTGGGGGCACGCAATCCCAAAACAGCCTCTTGTCACCTATGGAGTCCTCATAGATCACGTGGCTCTTTGAAAGTTTTTCAGGAACTAAGCATCAGAGTTGGGGGGTCCCAGGTCATATGTCAACTTTCAATTGAAAATTATAAATCCAATATATATATTAAGTCAGTAATTTTTTTAAGTAAACTGCAATTTTCCAGGGGATGAGGGAAGTGTTTTTATAACTACAACCAATTTATGGATTTTACCCAAATGGCAAAGATACACTGGGAGAATTATATTATGAATTTGGTAAACTAAGCGTATAAACATAACTGATAAGGCAACATCTCAGAGGCTTGGAGGGACTAATAAACAAAAATCAATATCTAGATAATTTTATAAACTACCAAAAGCTCAATAATTAATGTTTAATTTGCAAATCATGTTGCAATGGTAATCTCTACAGTTTCAATATTTGGGAAGTTTAAACGAGCAAATGGTTTATTACAGTATATAGGTGGTTGAACAAGAAAACGGAGGTACTAATTGGCTCTTGTGCCCACCTAGTTGGCCAGATGTTAGTCATTTTAGTCTATATCTTGTATAGTATATGGTATAGCTGAGGCTTTATATTGACTAGACTTATATACTGGTAAGCATTTTTTCATTGATAGGTTGCTGTATATCTGACTGTATGTTTTTATTTTTTATAATAACTGTTCTGTTAAGTTTTGGTAAGTACTTTAAAGGTAGCCAGAGCACTATTTTAAAGAGTTTAATTATATAAATCTAAATCTATGTGTAATAAACCATCTGGCGATAGTCATGGACCAATATAGTGAGAGGAATAATTGGGTAGGATTATTTTTTTGTGTTAAAGGTGTTTAAAAGATTTTATAAATGAATACATGCAAGTGCCTTTTTAGTGTGCACCAATATCAATTTTTCTGTGTTGTGGAGTTAAATTAAAAGGGTTTTTTGTAGAGAAAAGAAATTAAGTTATTAGCTTATTCTTAGGGTTATCTCAAATATCTATATTCCTTAATAAGTATCAATTAATGGAGATACCCTTTTGAAATATTCTTGAGTGAAGTAAAGTAATATGCAACTATTTTCAATTAAAAAACTATCAAATAAGGTGAGCTTGATAATATCTTTATTTGTATAATCTGTAAGGCCTTTGATTTCAGCTTTTAAGATAGATAGGGGCATGCACTGCTTTAGAACAAATAAGGTTCAAACCATAGAGCCCTTTTCTCACTTAAATCTCTTACCTGGGCATACCTTGGATGAAAGATGAGAGGCTGCAGCCCTCCTTGTTTGCCAAAGTCATCTCTCACAATTCCATCCCCAACTCAAACCTATATAGAGTCAAAATCTGCAAGGATATTTAAAAAAATTAAGTAACTTTGTAAGACTTTAGTGACTTCATAAGCCCCACTCCACAGTCCCCATTTCCTGTCCCAAACTGGTAGTTCAACTAGAATTTATTCTGAAAGGGGGAAACTTACCCAGAAGACAAAATCGACAAAGAATTGAATTGAAAGTGCCAAAAATGGGGTTTGGACCCAACATCCCATTCTAAAATGAAGGATGTAATTTGAATATTTAAAATTTGGGTAGTCACCCTGAGAATAGCTTGAGAACTTTGGGTAGTACTATTAAGGCAGTAATTAAAATTAAATCCAATAATTAACAAATTGAAAATTGAAAATCGTTTTCCCTTATTGCAATTTAGCTTAGTAGATAACCCCCTTTCCACCATATAACCCAGAATATTGCTAATGGTAGAGTGTTGGGACTAATCGCTTATATACTTTCTCAATAATTTTTATTAAAATTTTGCTATTTGGAAACTGTTCTATTAGTCATTTTTTAATATAAAACGACATATTGGCATTTATTAGCTGGGTTGAGTTAGTCCAACACCCTTCTCATGCACCCACCCAGAGTTCCCTGAAACCCACGGTGCTTTGTGGACCTTGGCTGCCCTATGGGACTTGGTGTACCCACGAAAAAAGCCAGGATATTCCATGCACGCTGGAAACCTAAAAATATAACCCAACCTAGTATTATAATATTTCAGTTGTTGTTGAAAACCTTCTGACTTTGAATGACTCTGCCACCACTAAAGTTTGCTTCATTTCTATATAGTTCTTCTTTGCTGATGTCCTCATTATACTAATGTTACAAACATGCATCAGGGCCTATAAGCTGGGGGCATAGCCCAAAGTCCCACTTAACTTCCTCACATACTGTAAACAGACATAGTTTGTGACCCCCTCTAGTTTGCTCACATTAAGCCACATCCATGTGTTAGAACTTAACAATAGGGGAGAAATAAGAAACAGTAGGGTGAATAGTTCTGAAGGGATGAATCCCAACTCTTGGCTATTGCACTCATTGACCCTGCAAAAGCACAGTGTGATATAGTAAACGAATATTCAGTTACCCCTCACAACATAGGCCTAGCTTATCACACTGAGGCTGGCGCTATTCCCTCACAGGGATCTGAATGACCTATGATGGTACACCCAGACCAGTACCACACTAGAGTATCCTCACTACTCCAAAATATTTCAAATAACCAGTTGATAAAGGTGGCAATCATAATAGACCTGGCAGCCCACAGCTCTAACTACCAACCACATTGCAACTGTTGAGCAGGTGGAGGAGAAGCGTCATGCTAATACCATTTATTATGATTTTTCAAAAGTGGCCCCTTATCTGACCATAAAGATCCTACCTCAACACCTTTGTCTTATGCCTGAGCTGATGTGCCCACTCAATTCACCATTGGGGGCGGCATGGTGCGCCACCCCGCTAGGGTTACCCCATCTTGAATAACCCTTTGCTCCCTTGATGAGTTTAATAAAGTGGTTTGGGCTTACTTCTTGTTCCTCATTCAAGTTATGTTGAGCACCAGATGTTAATGGTAACTGCCTTAATGGATAATGGTTCCTCAGGGAATTACATTGACCTTAGGGTAATGCAAGCTATGGATCCTGCATTCACTTTAGGGCTGCCTGTCTTGGGGCGTCATGGGTTTCTACGGTTACACTCCATTTTAGTAAACCCTTGCGCTTTGTGGCCCACAAATATGATCTTTGGAACACTTTGCGACAATCCTGGAGTTGGTTTACCCAGTGATTTTGGGGGTAGGATGGTGGCGCCGCCAGTTAGTTAATATTGACTTAGAGCGGAATATGCTAGCATTTTCATCCAATGCTCACTTGAGTGAATTTCCCTTCTTCCCACCCTGACAACATGCAGTGCGCTAGCGGCCACCATAGAATACTCTTCCACAGATATTGTGCTTGAGCTTCCAACTTTTCCGCTTAGCCTCGCTCCATTCAAGTCAATTTTTTGACGTGGAAGGGGCTAATAAGCTTCCTAATCACTCAGAATTTGATCTGTGTTTCCAGTTAACAGTGGACCTGATCAAAATAAATTGTCCATTTATATCCCTAAATGGCTGCAGAAGACTAGTCTTTAAAAACGTAGAATATGCTATGATGACAAAGGGGTGTATGGTCATGAAAACCTCTTCTGTGTCCTCTCCTGCGGTATTATCCTAGAAGCTAGATCATACTCTAAGACCATGCGTGGATACAGTCACTTGAATAGTGTGCGGTTCCTGATACCTAACGTCTGCCCTTGGTGGAAGCGATTTCTTAAGAAATCTATTAATCAATGTGCTCTTCAAACTTGATCAGGTGAACGGTTTTTATCAGTGCGGGTCTAGGCCTGTCAGGAGTGGCTGACTGCGATTTGCGCCTGGTATGTCATTTACAAGTTTTAGCTAAGCCCTTTGGTTTAAATTTGCAACAGCAGTTTTTAGCATATAAATAGATGAAACCCTTGTGAATCATAGGTTCTCCTGTGTATTTCTATGTAGATGACATATTAATTCACACTCCCAATGAGGAGCAGAATGATAAGGATTTAGTGGCTTTAGCAGCTGACTTAAAATGCTGGACTGATTGCCAAACCCTCCAAATATGAATTCTATAATGATGAAGTTTGGTTCCTAGATAACTTGATCATAAAGGAAAGTTATGCCATCGCGCCTTACAAATTGGAAGCTATATGCTCCTGGACCAAGCCAGTAACATAAAAACAACTTCGGAGCTTCTTAGATTCAGTTATTTTACTTAAAAGTTCACACCAGCTAACTCGGAGCAGGCCTCACAACTTCACCATTCACTGATAAGAAGGCCCTATTTGCTTGGACTCCTGAATTCAAAAAGGATTTTGATTAAAGAAAAGATCTCTTCACTTATGCTCCTGTTTTGCGTCATGCTGATGAGGAAAAGCCTTTTTGTGGCATGAGACGCCTCTGGTACTGTTGTTGGTGCTGTCATCCTGCAAGAACATGAGGTCTGGGAACACCCTGTGGCGTAATATTCAAAGAAGTTTAGTGTCACGGAGCGCACTTGGACCATTTATGATAAAGAGTTGGTGGCGGTTTCTTAGTCCCTGATGCATTGGTGGTACCTGCTCCAGGGGCTAAGCAACTGTGGTCTTGCGCACAGACCACAAGTCGCTAACTTATTATTGCAAACCCCAGAAGCTAGCTGTCAGGCAGACCAAAACTCATCGTGACTTTCTGAGCTTTTTATCTCAAGTATGAGTTTGTCAAAGGTGCCGCCTAAAGTTTACCTGATATTTTGAGCCGCGAACCCCTAATGGTCACAATGTACGGTTGAACTCAAAATAGTCCTTGTATTCACCCTGAGCAAGCCATTGATCAGTCACCTCCATCTATAGCTGTGGTTGTGTCCCCCACCCTCACCTCCACTGCCAAGCCCAAACCCAAACCAAAACCTAAAAGAAAAACCAAAACAAAGCCAAATTCTTTAAGTCCACACCACTAGTACCCGGATACTCCTTTGGAGCTGGAAGCCCTGTGAATCAAGATTCTCCCCTGGATGGTGTTACCCCTGATACTCCTTCTGTTCCAATGTCTAGATTTTGTCCATCTAATCAGTACAGTTATCTCTTATCAATAAGGTTCTTTCCTGGATGCTGTTTCGGCATCTCAGTCTACTGATCCTGAAGGAAGAGACCTCCTGGAAAAGATTGAAGCTGATAAAGCCACTTATGGATGGTATTCCCAATAGTATAGGATAATTTATTTTCATGACAAGGTATACATTCACTCTGATCTGCGTTCCCACGTCATAAAAAGAACATCATGGTCCCTTGACCTTGGGCCATCCTGGCGCTAAAAATGTATCAATCTAATCAAACGAGGTATGACTGGAATAGACTGACAAAGGACGTTCCCAGCAATAATGAGTAAAAGCTTGATCTGCGCTAGGTCCAATCCAGATATGACAGAGCGAAACGCCTCTTCCACCCTCCTTAACAAGCAGCAGGTCCATGGAGTCACCTTCATTTGACTTAATTGTAAGTTTACCCAACTTTTATGGGTATGACGTGATCATAATGGTGGTAGATTACTTTGCAAAATATGCTATCTTTATCCCTGTATGACAACCACTACAGTTGAGGACATGGCGCGGTTGTTTGAGGCACATGTGTTTGCTCTGTTTGGGGTTTTCAAAGAAGTAATCAGTGATATGAGACTTTAGATTATCTAACAATTCTGGGACGCTTTGTGAGAAATGTAAAGATAAAGCCATGTAGATCTTCATCCTATCACCCCCAGTCTGATAGCCAAACGGAGAGCACTAACAAGTCCTTAGAGCAGTACCTACAAGGCTATGCGACTGCTTCTCAGGATACATGAGCAGCGTATCTCCTTATGGGCAAATTTGAATGCAACAACTTTCTCAGTGAATCAACGGGGGTGTCACCTATATATGCTATTTTGTGGTAACACCCTACGTAAAGTGTTAAGCCACTTGCACGTAGCAACATCCTTGATGCAAACTCAATGTCACCCAAAATGAGATGGTGCATCAATAGGGTTTAAGCCAGCTTTCTAAATCCACTAATGACACCAAGCGATTTGCATACAAGAACCTACGTGAGGCTCCTAACTATCAAGAAGGTATTTTGTTTATGGTAGATACAAAAAATGTGCACCTCAAGGTGCCATGTTGTAAGTTGGCTTGTAAGCGCACAGGCCCCTTCCCCCTTTCCCATGTTTTAAACAATGGATCCTTTTACAGTGGAACTTTTCCACACTGGAAGAGTCATTACTTCTCTCACTCCTCCTTCTTATCACCATTTAAATGGAAGAAGCCTGTAAAGGTGGAGTCATCATGGTTAAGGGTGCCCCAGAGTCCAAGATAGATAAGATCTTGATATCACGAAGAGTCAAATGCAGTTTGCAGTACCTAATATCTTAAAAGGGATTTCCAGCTTATGAAGATAGTTGGGTCCCATCCAGGGACTGTATCAATTTCCAGGAGTTATTGGAGAAATTTCATAAGGAGAATCCAAATGCTCTTACACCTGTCCCACCCTAGTCCGGCACCCTAACTACCATCAAGCTCCCTATTCCTCAAAAAAATTATGCCCTTATAAAAGCACCAGAAAGGGTATGTCCCTTTCCCCCTTTAGGAAAGGTATGTAAGGCCCTTGTTTTGACTATTAAGCTGGATAAGGGCATACAATCTTTTAGAACCAAAAAAGGTATAATTCCTAAGGACCTTCTCTCAACCAAATCTGGCTTTGGCCATATCTTATGTTGCAAATTTAAAATTTGCTACATTTGAGACTCTACTAGTGTGCCAGGCCAAACAGTATGAAGCCTGCTGGCCCTTTCTCTTTGCCTTCATTGGCGCACCTTTCACTACAGGTCTACAGGCAACTCCCAATCCAGCAGATCACCAACTTCACCTTGGCAAATTAATCCCTCTTGGTGTGCATCAATGGGTTTCTTTCCCCTTCCTGGGAGGCCTCACCCTTTCTTTTCCACCCCCATGTTTATCCACATTTGTGAATCGCTGGCTTCACTGACTGGGAAAATTCCTGTGGGGGATTTTGTAGATCCAGGTTGGGAGTTGATAGCACCGATCACTCCTTGTGCATTAACCCAGCACCTAACCTTAGGACCTTTCAACCCTCACTGAAATGTCAAGTGTCTCTAAGCTTTCTAAAACACAGATAAAAGTAGGTAAAGGAAGGTATTTTATTTTAATAAAAAGCCAACCCTTAATTAGGGTGGCCAAAATATAAATATTGTGATCATACTGGTGTATGATTATCACGAGCAATATAAATGGTAACATGGGTGTGAAATTTATGAACTTCTTGAGGCTACATCAGAGGTGGTGTTGTGAAACTAAGACAAAATGTGGCTTTAAGCCACGTTGGTTTCACGCTTAAATCCATTTTATCCTTATTATTCCATTGATTCACTTACTTCCTATCTACTTACTATCTTATTATTTTTTAAGATAAAGCTAATATAAATAGTTTTATCTACTCTCTATAATAAGCATGCATTCACCCAATAAAAAATATATCACAAGTTCCTTTTATTCAGGTTTACCTGTGATCCCAGCATTTGAAAATCTGAGCCTATTGCCCCAGTGGAGCCCAGTTTGAAAAATTGACCCTTATGGATGAAAATACTAGAATTTCTGGTTCTGAAATTACACCTTGTCATGGAAAATCCTATAATTGCAAGATTCACGACAGTGGTGAGTTTACAAAAGACTATATCATATAGAATTCATCAGTTTAATAGTAATTAATTACATTCATTAAATATAATCTATAAAACACTGGTTAGGCAGCACATTGATATGGATTAATTTAACCTTAAGTGGATTTGCTTCACTCCTGCTCACCTCCTAACTTGAATAAAGTGGTCTCAGATTGAAAATCAATCAACTTGTAGATTTAGAGCTTTTCTGATTTCATCAATTCATCAATATTTCAATTCTTGAAAAGGTAATCCAATTGGTAAATTCACTGTGTAATAAAGTCATATCAATAATAACAATCCACTCATCATTAGATTGGCATCTCTTTTTTTTTTTTTTTTTTTTTTTTTTAGTACTAGATGGTCCCAACCCAAGGGGGGATTCATCCGATGTTTTTTTTTTTTTTTTTTTTTTTTTTTTTTTTTTTATTAGATTGGCATCTCAACTAGTAAAATATAAAATAAATAACATTATACCAATTAGAATCGATTATGCTCTTCAGACAACCTCATGACCTTGTAGGCATAAACTCTACAAATAAAGAATTTGAGAATATAAATTTAAGTGAGCAGATCTAATCTTTGACTCACCCTGATATTAATGCTAAGAATAATCCTTAATCAAAGCTAACATCAACTAGGAATTAAATTTCAACACTTTGGTTGAAACATGGGTGGCTGCTACTTCTCCATGTTTGCTAAAGGCCTCTCCCAGAATTTCCTTCAACTCAAACCCATTCTAGTGCCAAAATCAACAAAGTTTTTTTATAATAATTAGGAAACCTTGTGAAGACTAGAAGCATTCATAAGCCTCACACCTCAGTCTTCATTCCTCACCCATAACTGAAAGTTTAAACAGAATTTAATCTGAGCGGGAAAACTTTACTAAAAGACAAAATTCAAGCAAGATTTTTCACAAAAGAAGGGCTTAAAATAGGGTTTGAACCCAACACCAGATTCCAAAATAAAAAATGCAAACTTGGACATTTGGATTTCAAGGAATCGGCCTGATAATAGCTTGAAAATATTTTAGGGATACTATCAAGGAAAACTTGGCAATCATATATGTTAATTAACAAAAATGAAATCAGAAATTTTTCCCTTATTGCAGTTTAGCTTAGTAGCTTTCCCCACTTTCTACCATATAACCCAGCACCCTGTTAATAATAGGGTGTTGGGTTATTTTCTTATATTTTTTCCCATTAAGTCTTATTTAATATTATTATTTGGATCTGTTCTATTAGTCATTTTTATATATATAAAATAGCTTATGGGAATTTATTCACTGAGTTGTAGCCTGACCAACACCCTTCCCATGAACCCACCCAGAGTTCCCCAAAACCTGTGGTTCTTTGTGGATCTTAGCTACCCCTGTGGGCCTTGGTGTACCCACGCCAAAAAAGCCAGGTCATTCGTTGCTCACTGGGTTCCTAATAAAATTAAAATCATATATAATTTATAATGAGGAACATAATAGAAACCATGATATTGTAATTTTCAAACATCAAAATTTTTTCTTTACTAGAATTTTAGCCAACTTTGGGTGGCCAAGGTTTTTTTTATCTCAGAAAATTAATGCTTTAAGGAAAATGGCCTAATTGCAGTTAATCTCCTTATATTTGTCATTGCCAGGCACATCAAATACTACATTCTCAGTTAAAATTCTGGGTCAAATGCTTTTCATAAATAATGTTAAATCTTAGTGTCCTCATGAAGTAAATGTCCTAGTTAAATGAGAAATTGAGCTCATTCCTGACTGTAAAAATAGTTGAATATGCTTTGGTTTGGGTGGGCTTAATAAAAAAGTGAAGAGTCACAATTCCAATAAACTTACCATTTTACTCTTCAAGTAAGTAATTAAATTATCATAGTATTTATTTAGATACTAGTATTTAATTCAAAAGCTTAAAGTCTTTTTATACTGAATCAGATCTATAAGTAATATTATGGGTCATAATCTTATAATCAATAAAGTAAAATTCATAATACAATAGTAAAGACATAATCTTTTGTATATTCTGTATAAATAAACTGTTGGAGTTATATTTCTATAAAATTGCATGAATTTTTATGCCTTAATAAAATGAATACTAGCTACAAAATCTTTATTAGAATCTTGTAAAACTTACTAATTAAGAGGATTTACCGTTTAAAATTATATTATTGATATTCATTTGCTAGATTATCTTAGAAATTAAATGGGTATACCTATAATTAAACTTTATAGATTATAGTTATAACAAAATAATTATAGACTTTTTTATAGAAGAGTAAAATGAAATCAAAACTAACACTATCTTATGGTAATTTTATTAGGGTATACCTCTTCATGGATATGCTTTATAAATAGATTTATTCTTAATGCATAATTCTATAAAAAATATAGTTGCAACCTTCTACTAAATTCTCTTTACTTTGTGCTATAAAAACAATGTATTGTCAAAAAACTACACATTCATTTTTATCTTTTTGCTAAGGTCAATTTCTGTATTTGATTATATTGTTAAATGAAGTGTAAATTATGATTTCCTTATATGTCAGAAATAAAAAGTTTTTTTATAGTTCACCACTTAAATCAATATATATTTTATTTGCTTATAGTATTCTATAATATTAACAGGTGATCAAATTAAGGTCAATAACAATTTTTGGTAAATTATAACTTAATGTTTTTGGTCCATTACAGAAATGATAGATGACATATTGAGTTCATACACGTATATGCTTTAGCTTACATTAGAGTTAAAATTTATTTTGAGGGTATGTGAGATTAGCTTAAGATCCTTAAAGGGTCAGATAAGTTATTTAAATGGTTAATTTCTCTCTATAGATGAATCAGGACTAAAAAAGCCGTTATAATGTTTCCATCTGATAAAATGAAAGTAATTGTCTCATAAAGCAAATAAAATGGCTGCATAAGGATATTATAAATTCAGGCCTAGTCTTGGGTATTCTCTAAACTAAAGCGCATAATATAGCGAATATATGAAAAGCATACCAGCTGCTTAAATCTATGATATATAATAAGTTCTTAATTAACACAAGACACATGGCTTAATGCCTCTATTTGAAAGTATTTTAGATTATTAACATTTAAGTAAAAATAATTATAAATAAACAATACATCTAAGGCTTTAAGTTAGTTTATTTTATAAAGGGCATATTACTATATAAAATCTACTAAAGCAGCTCCAACAATGTCATTAATTATGGCTTATCAACACATTTTAATTTTAAAATTAATTTAATTTTTAAAAGTTTACAATGTATAAAGAAGGAAAAGATTTCCAGAAAATTTAAAATGTATCAATTTAAATACACCTAATACACATATGCATAAATGACTAATATATTGATATATTAATCAGTCTCATGCAATAATAATGAACCTAAAGTTCTGGAAATTAATAACTTGTAAAAATGATTATAAACATCTTTTAGATATATCTCTGATTCATCAGTTACTAATTATTAAACTATTTTGCCATAAAATAAAATTAATGATAAATTTTAAAAATTATTACCTCTACATGACTTAATTGACTTGGTAGTTTATCTATTTTGTGGACAATAATAAGTCTGATGTATAAAAAGAGTGGTTCAGAGGTAAATGAGAAAAAGATCAGCCAAGAGACCCTGGTCGATTACCAGTGGAACCCCTCTAATTGGGGTAACACTTTTACTAGTAATTCTTTGGCAAATACCAAAATTTGGTTAGTCAAATTGCGCTGACTATGCGCTGAATTCAAAGGAAGTCCATCAGAGGCTCCTCCCCAGACCACATCTGATTTAGTCCAATTTACCCCACAGAGACTGGCACCTTTTATAGGGTCATAAGGGGTCCAGCAAGGCAAAAATATTTTCCCGCCTTCTGAGTGGTCTAAACTTATTAAATCCCTTCCTCATGGGTTCATTTTCCTGGCTGTCACTTTCTCATCTGCCCTAGCATTGAATTGATGTAAGTCTCAACCAATCCAATAAGTTAAACTAAATATTCTCTACTCAGACACTACTAAGCGATTAAAACTTCAAGCCTTGATGTTTGAATATTAGCATCAACTTATTAAGAGGGTTGCCTTTTAATGCCCTCACTACAACTAATAAAAACTCTATAAAAATTTAACTTTTTTGTATATTAGATTTTATCCAAAAAGTATAAGTAATTTTAAGAAAATCCCTGTATCAAATTAATCTTTCAGTAGAGAGTGCTAAATCACCTAAGAAAATAATTGTTGGAATTTTAGATGCAAAACACACCAGCGAGCACAAAAAACCCTAAGGTCCAACAAGTGGTGCTCTCTAAAGGGGATCCTGTACACCACAAATTTTCTTGTTTAAGAATGAAAACTGTTCCAAAGCTCAGGCTAGCTTTAGAGCAACAACAAACCAGTGCTTTGCCTCATCTCAAAAGGCTTGAGAAGCACTCTATCCCAAAATCCCCTTTCAGAGATAAGTTCACCCCAGATGAGGGCAGTAGTGACTCCTTTCTCTTCGTTTATGAATCTGGAATGGAAGGAGCAACTTACCAATAAAAAACCCATTATATCATTCCTTGCTTGAGTCGCCTATCTCATGAAATAATGGTTTCCACCATGATTAACCTCAGCACCTGGTTGGAGGTTAAACATGCGCTTATTGACTAATTTGGCTCCCAGCAGAGTTTACAATGGCAAAAACAGACTTTTATGTCCCTTAATCTGCAAAAGTGAGAATCAATTACCTCTTTGTTGTGCAGTTCTATAGAAAAGTTCAACCTCTGCTGCTTGCCAAAATGCCCTCTTGAAGATGCCATTGCTGTCATTCTAGGCGGTTTGACGTCTTACACTTCTATAGCTCAGCATCTTATTCTATAAATTGCCACCTCCAGACTATCTGAGATATCCAGGAGGCTCTTCTGGAGGTTGCAGGTATGTATAGCGCTGAATCTACTACTGGTGTTGGACAAACCACCAGGTGTTGACTATTGAGAATTATTCAACTATAGCCTTACAAAGGAGGCTATGATGATCCCTATGGGCCCTCTACGCTGGTTACTACCCTGTTCCCAGCACCTGCTGAGCAGCTTAAACCTGATCTTCCTCCGCCCAGCAAACCTGACGTTCTCAAGCCAGTAAGTCAGAGTACATCCTCGTCAATGGGCCGTGCTTCCTGCCCCCACCTTGTCATCAAGATCATCTTTTATCAGACAACGAGCCTCTACAAATGGCCCCAACGCCTGCTCCTAAGCATAAATTCCTCTCTCAGGTGACGGTCGCCTCCACCAATAATGGGTTAAATGGGAAGGTCACAACAGCTAAATTGTCTGTTTCTTAAGGCTCACAGCCGCTGATCAATATAAATTTGGCTAGTTAAAGCTCCCACTTCCACTACGCTATCTCTTCCAGCCAACTCTAATCCTAAACCTGTAATTATGGGGTAGCCCAATCCTAACCCTTCTAAGGCAAAAGTCAAGCCATTACACTTCCAATGCCTCACTTAAAAGTTGGTGCAGCTACGACGCTCCCTTCAAAAGTCAAAAGGGTAGATGAGCGCCAAATAGCCCTCCCTTGTGAGGAGATTAAGCTGGTTTCTCATCCCTCTTTTAACAATTTGTTGAGGTGCATTGATAATCCCTCTTATGACGAGTCTGAAGGGGGTGGTGAAGACGCAGGCTATTATTTCTTTACCGCCAATGGAAGTGCATATTCCGGATAGGTTATAGGCTGAAAAATTGATATAGCTATGATACCACGACTATCATAAATCCAACAGATATTGAGGTTTTTAGAAGTGATTGATACTGCCAGTGATGCTGACCAGCTTATTGGTGCAGTGATCCAAACTACACAGCAGTTTCATACCCTCCAATTTAAAAATAATACCCTGAAATGGCTCAACGCCTTACCTCATCTCTATTTGAAGGAGGTTTTCGCCCTCTCCCTACTTTTGGTAGCACAATAATCAAGGTAGAGGTTGCCATCAATATGTTGCAAGTTCTATCCTTTCATGATATGGGTGCTCCAGTGAACGTAGTCTCTTCAAATCTCATCAATAAAATTAAATTGGCGCCAGACATGGACTATTCCAATGAGTTTTGAACTGTGGGGCCCAACAACATGCAAGCTATTGGAGCCTACTCTTCTCTACCCATATTATTAGGAAACTCCACTTATCTGCCTCCGCAGTGACATTGGAAATTAATACATGCGACTTGCTCATTGGCATGCAATTCATGATTATGACGGAATTATCAACATGAAACAGGGATTTCTCCACCTTCTCAATCACAAAGTTCCCCTAGTCTTTATCAACGATGAGCCTAAGAAGAAAGAATACACATGCTGTTGAATTTGGGTGTCTGCTTCAGAGGGCTGGTTCTTCTTTGAGGGTGGGATGTGGTTTTGAGCGTCTATTGTGTGAGGACAATAGACAGGTTGGTGAATTTAATTTATGATATATGATTTTGGTAATACTTCAATTGTATACCCGGTCATTTCACTTGGACAATGGCACGCTGCCCTGATCCTACTGATCCCAAGTGAAAATTGACTTTAATATAAAATAAAGTAATAATGCAAAAAGTTTATAAGATAAATTATAAACTTAATCCAGAAGTTAAAGGATGTCTTTATTAGTGTAAATGCAAGGGTTATTTATAGGGTTTGATGTTAACCACATCTTACCCATGACGCCTTACTTTCAGTGACCCTTGGCCATGTAAAAAGTTTGTAATGACGTCTACAAATACTTTGACTCAGGGCATCATGCTCACCCTCAGAGTTGGAGTAAACACCATCATAATCCTTGAGATGGCGTTCATCATATCTTCAAAATAGCTGAACCAATTCACTTTCACATGCAATTGGCAGCACATACTAAGGCAATTCGTATCACTAAATAGTAATTAAATTAGGTGAAACTAAACTAACTTTAAAAACTAATTTTGACTTAGACCAACAAAGCCCACATATCCGAGTCATTAAATCAAAACTTAAATTAAAATTCAACCTAACCAACAAAGCCCTAAAGCCCGTGTCATCATAGTCAAATATAATTAAGTGAAATTGCTAGGCCACGGATTCTAAGCTTTGCATAAGCTTAGAATATACTTGGTCCATAATCGCTGATATCTAATATGATCCATAATAAGTTTTTAAACAGCTAACCTTATTATGTCCATATCAAATATCCGACGATTAGGTCCAGTCAATTACTCAGCACTTCCCCCGCCTTGACTGGATATAAGCGGTGGGTACCCTTCTTCTCAGTTCACAATGTTTGGCTTTTTGCGCTCCTCCAAGTACAAATATTATCTCAATAGCCTTTCTGCCTTGGACTGATGAGCCTTCCTAAGGCTAAACAAGTCCATGCAGTGAGCTATTTTCAACTTGGGCATGTTTCACATGGTTCCTCAAGCTGGGTTGACCAGCTACGCTTCAACAATACTAGAAAGTTTGGTTTTGCAACCTGTTGCAGTAGCACCAATCGATCAACCCAAACAAGCCTCCATGGCTTCAGGTGCAGTTAGTTGAACATCCCAATGGGTCAAACGGGATCCCCTTTCAACATATTTAGTATCTCTTTAGCCTTCAGAAGCCGTTCAGTCCAAATAAACCCCAATCCAAGATCAATTTGCTTCAGATGGGGATCTTTTTCCAGACTTCTTGTTTTCACTTTTTAACATCTTCCCTTCAAAAAGTCTTGCTTCATCTCTTTGTGTGGGCAGTGTGGCTTCGTTGGGTCTTGAGCTTGACTCGATGTTGGAGCTTGAGAACGCCTACTTGTCATCCACACTTGCAACCGGTCCTGAGGTTGCTGCTTATGATATCTTTGAGGCCAAAAAGGCCTTTATTTTCACTAACTCTGTTGCTAGGATTTGGTGTGAACCTGCTTTGGTTCATACCAATTTTCACGTCGCATTGGGCCTCAAGACTCAGATTTCAAAGGATTCACATCCCGGTGTTATACTGAGCCCTTTGTAAGAGCATAGCTAAGAGGCTTCCCGAGAAGTTTGTCCCCCAGATGGCTCTTTTTAGGTGCGTGCATTTGCTTCCTTCCTTCATCGCTCCCCACTGATACCATGCCTGACATGCGCAGGGTATTAAATAAGGCCCGTTCCCAAATGTTTCATGTGAAGGAGTTCCTCCCCTCCATTTACCCTTGCCTTGAGAGTCTTCTTGCCAAATGTGTCTTCCTTATGTGGCATTTACTACAGATTCAAATCTCTCCTGCCTATTCCAAATTCCCTACCAATGGACTTTCCCTTTAGTTTGATAACCTTTCCTAAGCCAACAGGGCCAGTGTGCCTGGTGCCGAGCTTTCTTGGGTTTGGCACATCTCTGCCAGGGTCTATATAGTCAGGATTTGTATGAAATTCGCCTCTCTCTGATTTCATTGCACTCTCCTCCCCCTACCAAAGAGGGGGAACCTAGTTCTAAAGCCAGAGAGGCATCAACTTAACAAAATAAAATCTACAGATTGCAATTATTATTATTTTTTCTTTTTACTTTTTATTTTATTACTTTTTTATTTTTATATATATATTTTTTTTTTTTAATAATATTCTTTTATATTATTATTCTTTATGATATGGAAGAAGGAACTTAGCGTGTACTCAATTCACAACCCAGCCGCCTTGATCCTTAATGGTATATACATCTTCAGACAATTTCTCCAAAATGATAAATGGACCCTCCCAGAGTGAGGCTAGTTTTTGTGTGTGGCCTTCGCTGTGAGTGTCACAATATACTACTAAATCTCCTTCATTAAAATTATTCACCGTAGCCCATTTGGCATCATCATAGCTCTTCTGAATAGTTTTTCAACTAATTGCATTTTGATAAGCTTCCAATTGCAACTTGATTAGGGTCTTCGCCAGTTGCTCAACGTATTTATTTTGGTTAATTGCATCGGGTGAACTGAGTACTTTTTATAATAATGGAGGTAGAGCGGGCTGTCTACCATACAAAAGTCAAAATAGAGAGTGTCCTGTGCTGCTATGGTGTCCGATATTGTATGCAAACATGATTGCACTAATTGAGGTTGCCCATTGCAAAGGCGCCAAGGCTGCGTTTTTGTGTAAAATGCCGACTAAAGTGCCATTCACTTGCTCTACCATACCATTAGTCTCAGGATGGTATGGTGGAGACAACACTCCTTTGATAGACATCAACTAATTTAGTTGTTGTACCATTTGGGCAGTAAAATTCATGCCATTGTCTGTCAATATCTTCTGGGGGCATCCGTGCTTATAGATAATATTATCCATAATAAACTTGGCAGTAGTTAGGGCCCCAACGTCTCAAATTGCTTTTGCTTCCACCCATTTCTTTAGATGGTCAATAGCAACAATTATGTACTTGTTGCCTAGGCTACTCACAGGCAAAGGGCCAATTACATCAATTGACACAGTATGCCAGGCCCAGTCAGGTTTTATCAGCCAATATTTCACATCCAACTTCATAGGTTTTGCAATTTGGCATGAATGACATTTCTCAAGCATGTCTTGGATATCAAATCACATGGAATCCCAATAGTAACTGGCTCAAATTAATTCTAGCATCTTAATCATTCCCCATGTCCGACGGCCTTGTGTGCTTGTTTAATAATCTCCATTTGGTCAGAAGGTTTTGGGAAGATTTGACGTTGTCCATTGGGCTTAAGACTGTATAGAATTCCATTTTGATATTCAGTGTCAATTAATGTTTTCTCAATCGCCTTTTGAACTTTGGGTGGTTCATCTCCATACGTTCAGTTAATCATTTTTTCATGAAGCTTATTGGCCAGATTACTCAGGACAGCTACAATGGGAAGTCGCAATAGTCCATCTGCATTTTGATGGGCCACTCCAGCTTTATGAATAATTTCATAATTGTATGCTTGTAATTTCAGAGCCCAGCAGGCTAACCGTCCTTCAGGTTCCTTGAGATTGTGGAGCCATTGTAATGAGGTGTGATCCATTAATACTTGAAATTTGGAGCCATGAATGTAAACCCAAAATTGTTTACAAGCGTAAATGACAGCTAGGCATTCTCTTTTGGTCACCGTTTAATTACGCTCATGCTTATTCAACGTCCTGCTAAAATAAGCAACTGGATGCTCCTCGCCATCATCCCCAATCTGTGATACCATCCCACCAGTCTCAGTCAATGAGGTGTCAGTTTGTATGATAAAAGGCTTGCTGAAATTGGGATATCAGAGGATAGGCGCTGAGCTCATTTTGTTTAAAAGCCTCGAAGGCTTGTTGGCATTCCTCTGCCCAGCAAAAATGAACTCCTCCTTGTAGCAAGTGGAAAAGAGGCTCAGCAATCTTTGCAAACCCTTCCACAAATCTTCAATAGTATACTACCATGCCTAAGAAAACTTGAACATCTCTCATACTTGTCAGAGGTTGCATTTTGTTAATTGCCTCCACCTTTTGAGGCTGAGGCCGCAAGCCCTTAGAATCAATGACAAACCTTAGGTATTCCAATTGTTCTTTAAGGAATTGGCATTTTCTAGGTTTTATCTTCAGATTGGCCTTCAACAGACGTTCAAACACTTGCTCAAGGTGCACCAGATGTTCAGAAAACGTTTGCAAAAAGATATTGATGTCATCCAGGTACACCAGAACGCAGAAATTTCAAGGCCCCCCAAAAAGTGTCCATTGCACGCTGAAAGGTTGCTGGTGTGTTACACAGCCCCTGTGGCATGCGTGTTGGTTGAAAAAGCCCTTGAGCAGCAATCATTGCGCACTTTTCCTGCTCCTCTCGGTGGCAACTCAATTTGCAATTTCTGGAGATGAGGCCCATTGCAGTAAAGTACTTCGCCCCTCCCAGATGGTCCAGAGCATTATCAATTCTGGGCAATGGATACGAATCCTTTTTTGTAATGGCATTGATGTGTCAATAATCAATCACAACTCGATTGCTGCCATCTTTCTTCTGTATGATTAAAATGGGGCTGTCCCACAGGCTTTTGGAAGGCACTATCATTCCGCTTTTCAGCAATTTGTCTAACTCTTTACCGACTATTTTGTTACTGGCTCTGGGGCGCCAAATTGGCCTCATTCTAATAGGCATATGATCCCTGGTACCCACAAAATGCTGAACTACTTTTTGCACAACCTAAATCTTGGTCATCTTTGTGAAAATTTTGGAGTATCATTCAAACAACTCTAGTGCTTCATCCTTCTGTTGTTCTAATAATCTGGTGAACAATTCTCAGGGTATTACCGCATGTGCCCTAAGGGCTTAGGTTGGTAAGCTGAACTCAGATAAATCACCAAATTTGACAGCTGGTATTAACTCATCCCTCAGAAGTAGGTGCACAAAAGTGACTACTTGAAATTTCTTGACCTTAATATTTCAGCTGGTCAAATTTGCTAGTAAACCATCAATCTCTCCGTGCCTGGGTATAAGTATTCCAGGCACAACACTAGGTTCCATTGGAGAATGATGCCACGGGGGTACAACCTCCCCATACAGTCCTTCTGGAATATCCAGTGTAGTCCCAGTTCTCATAACCAGTTGATGGCCTGTAGCTATTGTTGCGTCCTTATTCACATGTAGAGGTATTCCTCAATTTTCATTTATGGCAGTTGGCATGGGGCGGCTTCAATTCCCCTGCTGAATATACCCTACTGGTATTATCCCATCAGTATAAGATATATTGATAAAATTCCTACGATGGCTTTTGGGCTTCATATCATTGCAAGAGTAATAAATTGGAAGCAATTGGCCCAATATCGTCAAGATGTTTTCTTTAAAATAGCATGAGATCCCATAGGTCCTTAAAAACTAGTTCCGATTAATATATCATAATTAGCTTTTGGAAGCACTATAGCAGGTGCAGCTACTACCAAAGCTCCAAATCATAGTGGCAAAGCGCTGTAAGCTCCTTCACTATTAGTGCTGTTAAGGCCTGCAGTCCCATATTCTTGATGATGGTCAATATCTGGAGCTATTTTAAGTTTCTTAACCAGCTTCATGGAAACAATGTTTACAGGTGCTCCGCTATCAATAATAGCTACAACTTTAACCTTGTTGACTAGGATATCCACGCAAGTGCACTCAGAATAGTAAGAATCAATAGAGTTTATTAAATGAATATGGGAAGAGTCCAAAGAGTTAAGAGTGTGCTTCAGAGTATTCCCAATACTGGGACATTCATTGAAAGATGTGTCGATTGGCATTGCTATATTGACCCCTTTCAGGCTTGGGGTATCTGCTGCATTGCTCAGCCCATCAGCTGGAATATTCTCAAGTGTTTGTTGCACATAGGGTTTAGCGACTACCTCAGAGGCTTCAGGTATGACAACCTTACTCTGGGAGCGAGTTACCGCATGTACATTTGAGAAATCTTCGTTCAATACTAAAATAGAACTGATTTTTTGTCTAACAAGGCCCCATGGCCATAATTTTCTTGTCAATTGAGTGGGACTAGTGTCTTAGGCACAATAGAGCATCCCGCATCTTTGTGCTTGTTCTTTTCCCTCCTCTTGCATGGTGTTGGGAAGGACTACGTTGACATTTCACTGACGGCATTGGGAAGCATAGTGACCTTTTCTGATGGAAGATAAAGCAAGTATTTTTACTCACTGGCCGTGGGGCTCTTGCATTCGAGTTTAGCTCATTTCTTATAGGTGGATTACTGTCAATCTTCTTATTGGTTTCTAAGGGCTTTCCAGCAAAGGCAGCGGCTCCCAATTTATAACCAGTATTAGGAGGGCTAGAATTTTTTGAGCATCTGTACAAGTAGTCAAACAATTCAGATGTCACAAGGTTTTGCATGAAAGCAGGCAATAGGGTGTTTGATAGATTAGGGTAAGGTTCTACTGCATGCTCTAGTGCAATCTTGGTGTCAAAATCGACCATAGCCTGCACGCCTAAGAGAACCTGAGCTTTGCAATTGAAATCAATCTGCAAATTTGTCAATTGTTTCATCTTTCTTAAAGCTGATGTTCATAAACTTGGATTTTCTGGTCAACATCTGATCTGGACCTCCAAATTCATGAAGCACGGCCTCCTTGATTTTGGCATATGTTGGATTTTCGTTAATGTGAGGCATAATCAACTCAATGCTCCACTCATCTAAGCAGTTAATCATGGTGGCGGCTTTGTTGCAGTCACTGGCCCTATGCATGGCCATTTTAAAATATTTGACAAATTTGGTAATACTTCCGTTCTTGTCAAAGGCCAGCAGGTTTGCTGGTTTATAATTATCGCTTCCCATTCTTGGTTATCGTGATTACTTCTAGGCTGACTAGAGCCAGGCGTACTAGGGCTTTGGGCATCATATCCCAGTTTGAGGCGCTAGGGTTGGCCAAGGCAACCATATTACTAGGCAGTTATCAATGTGGCCCAGCGTCCATTTCAGTAGCTATTTCTGAAGCTTAGTCCTCATAATATTTGAAAGAATTTTCAGTCAAGTGGGTTGTAGCACACTGACAACGCCTGTCATCCAGAGCTCGAATTCACACGTTGATTTGGTTTACCCAATTGACATGATTTCGGTTTTTTAATTTTAATTTCGCAATTTCCTCATTCAGGCTAGTAGCTTGTAGCTGCAAGGTGGAAATCACTTGGTTCTTTACTTTTATGGCCTTCTTGCTCTGGTTCAATTTTTCATAGAGATTATTGTCCAACCCATTAATAATATTAATATCATCATTGAGATTATTGATCTGTAGATTAAGATGATCAATAGAGTCTCAATTTTCTCATTTTTCACCCATTGATCCTCGAATTGTGTTTGCCAGTAATTGATTTTTACGGTGTATTCATCCTTCATCTGCAAAATTTGGGCGCTCAGGTGTCAATACTGGTCACAGAATTCATTGTTATGGTTTAATTGTGCCTCTTGGGCTTTGTGATTAAGCCTCATGGACTCTGCAGAATTACTAGAAGTCTGAGTGATATTGCTGACCCAAGATTCAGTGACTCCTTGTTCCTCTAAAAAATTTTCAAAGACAGGATGCAATCTGTCATTTAGCTCTTGTGCTGATACTGCTACCCGGTCATTAGCCCAAGTGACTAAGTTGTGATTTGCTCTAAACCCGAACAAACCTCAGTGAAGTTGGCTTCCAATCACTCCTTTATAATTTGGCCCGCCTGGCTGGAGTTGCGAAAGAACACTAACTCAGTAATGGCTGCATGATGGTGGGCGATTGTCATCTGAGAATTTCTAGAGGTGGGATGTACAATTCAATTAAGTATTGGACGATATTCTCTATCCCAATTAAATTATTTTGGATCTGAGTTACACTTAATTGATTATGAGCAAGATATCTCATCCACAACACATCTTACTGTCATTGGCGGTAAAAAGGGTTGCTACTATTGTCCGCGGGCCCTTGTCCTAATTGATACCCTCTTAACAACTGCTGCTCAAGACGTTCCAGATCTTCAGGTGAAAAGGGATCATTGGGATAGGTAATAATGGGTACTTCTTCCCATTTTTCTGGGAAACAGTCATTTCAGTGTTCCCCTTGGGGCTGGTGATGGTTCTGAATAATTATATTGTAATTGCTCCCCTGTTCAGCGCAATCACCATCTGCAGTCCCAGCTATGAGCGCTACTTGTTGAATTTGGGTGTCTGCTTCAGAGGGCTGGTTCTTCTTTGAGGGTGGGATGTGGTTTCGAGCATATATTGTGTGAGGACAGTAGACAGGTTGGTGAATTTATGATATAGCATTTTGGTAACACTTCAATTGTATACCCGGTCATTTCACTTGGACAATGGCACGCTGCCCTGATCCTACTGATCCCAAGTGAAAATCGACTTTAATATAAAATAAAGTAATAATGCAAAAAGTTTATAAGATAAATTATAAACTTAATCCAGAAGTTAAAGGATATCTTTATTAGTGTAAATGCAAGGGTTATTTATAGGGTTTGATGTTAACCACATCTTACCCATGACGCCTTACTTTCAGTGACCCTTGGCCATGTGAAAGGTCTTTAATGACGTCTACAGATACTTTGACTCAGGGCATCATGCTCACCCTCAGAGTTGGAGTAAACACCATCATAATCCTTGAGATGGCGTTTCATCATATCTTCAAAATAGCTGAACCGATTCACTTTCACATGCAATTGGCAGCACATACCAAGGTGATTCATATCACTAATTAGTAATTAATTCAATCAAAAACTCGACTGACATTAAGAACTAATTTTGACCTAGACCAACAAAGCCCACGTGCCCGAGTCTTTAAATCAAAACTTAAATTTAAGTTCAACCTAACCAACAAAGCCCTCGAGCCTGTGTCATCATAGTCATATATAATTAAGTGAAATCACTAGGCCGCAGATTCTAAGCTTTGCATAAGCTTATAATATACCTAGTCCATAATCGCTGATATCTGATATGATCCATAAGAAGTTTTTAAACAGCTAACTTTATTATGTCCCTATCAAATATCTGACGATTAGGTCCAGTCAATTGCTCAACACATGCGTAGTTGAGTACCCTTCTTCAGCCCTTACCCTTACTTATACTACATTGGGCAGAAACACAAAGAAGCTGCCTGATTCCGTGGATGCTTCAGATGGCCTTCTAGTGTATGCGTCAGAGGAGGTAGTAGTAAAAGTGGGTGAACAAATTGTAAACACCAAGGTTACAGTGCAAGTCCTCTGCAACTGCCTACTGCGCTTAACAAGCATTGATAGGATAAGTCCTCTGAAACCTCAGGTGTTTCCAGGTATCATAGATCCTGCCTAACAGCTACCCATCAATTTTCTGCTGGAGAATTTTAATAACAAAGACATGGTCATAAAGAAGCATCAGGAGGGAAAAGCCGTGATGATTCCAATTATGGACATCTGACAAGTCCATTATATTAAGTCTATGTTAGATATGGGGCTACCTATGGATTAATTGATATGAACTCTGCCCCACGTTTAAAAATCTGAGTATCTACCCCCATTAAGCTTAATAAAGTTCATACTTTACTGGAGTCTTATAGCGACATCTTCTCTCAATACAATACTGACTATGGACATATGAAGGTTTGGACTCATACCATTGACGTTGGTGATGCTCATCCTATTCAATCCAAGCCTTATCAAAAACCTAAGGTTGAGGAGCTCCAATTGAGGACGTAGCTAAAACAGTTGCTGGATGCGGGGCTTCTGGTGCCTTATCAAAGCCATTTGTCATCCCCTCTTCTACTGATAAAGAAGAAAAATAAGAGGTCATAGGATAGTTATGGACTACTGCAAAAATGAACAACCTCAAAAAGAAGGATAGTTATTCTATCCCCCACATTGACACCACCCTAGCCCAACTCTCTGGCTCTAACCACGTTTACCACTATGGACTGACTAGCAGTTATTGGCAAATGGACCTTTCTCACAAGATCAGGAGAAATGCGCACTTATTTGCAGTGAGGGTCTTTTCAAACCTACTCAACTACCTCAAAGATTGTGCAACGCACCCACCACTTTCCAGTGAGTATTGGGTCATATCTTGAAGTATCTTAAAAAGCTGCGTCATCATCTATCTTGATGAAATTGTGGTGTTTTCCAAGAACTTTAATGTGCATTTTACCTACTTGAAAGAAGTGTTCCAACGCATTCAGGATTCTAGCACAAAATTGAAGCCATCAAAATGTACGTTCCAGAAAAAGGTGAATTTCCTTGGACATGCCATCTCTCAAGATGGGATTAAACCTTTAAAGAATAAGGTTGCTTCTATATAAGATGTCTGCGCCCAAAAACCTCCACGAGTACAGGTATTCTTGGGCATAAAAGGGTATTAGAATCCTGAATCCTTAAATTCGCCCAGCTCAGCGAGCCCCTTGTCCGCCTCTTGGTCAAGAACACTCCATTTCATTGGGTGCAGAACAAAAAGCTGAGTTTGAGACTTTGAAGGATTTATTTCAACAACGGCTAATCCTCCTCCACTCTGGCTATGGCAAGCCCTTTATGCTGTTCATGGATGCCTCTGATTACGCTGCTGGAGCTATCTTGGTTCAACTGGACGAGCATGGGGTCAATAATCCTGTTTCATACTAAAGCAAGGTGTTCTTTAAAGCTGAAAGCAAATATAGCATCACAGAGAAGAAGTGCCTAGCTGTCCTGCTGTTGTGAAGCACTACCACCCCTTCTTAAAACGGACTTTCTTCAAAGTGGTTACTGACCACGCATCCTTGAAGTGGTTGCAGAAATAGAAGGAACCCACGAGATGGATGGATCACTGGGCTTTAAAGCTATAGCATTACAACATGGGAATTGAGCATTGGGTGGGAACTAGCCATATGAACGTTGATGGGGTGACGCGTCTGCCTGCCTTTCATTTAGATAATAATGAAGCTGAGAGGTTACATGACCTCCTGATGACTCCTGAGGCATTTGGAATGAGGATGAACCTGTACAAAAGATGCTAGCTCAAAACCACTGCATTACCAAGGTGGAAATTTGGAAGCTATACAAAAAAGTAGGGGTAAACTGGTTGCCCTATCTCCGGCCATCAGAGCGAGTAACTGTCATTTCTGGAGTCCCATTTTAATTTAGGACATAGTGGGGTATGGAAGAAATATTCTTGGGTTAAAGAGCGCTATTACTGGTAAGGCATCATGGAGACCATAACTGTGGTCCTAGACGCTTGTCTGACATGCAAAAAGCACCCCATTTTCAAGACCTGATATCTATACCAACCCATTACGCTTTAAAACCCTTCCACACCATAAGTTTAGAGTGGTTGGACCTCTACCCCATACTACTGGGGGAATTGATATATCTTGGTCAGAATTGATCGTTTCTCCAAGTGGGTTGAAGCTGTGGCTCTCCCTGCTCAAACGGCCAGAACCACGGCCACTTTACTCCATCAGAATATTTTTGCTCAACATGGTTGCCCCAGGTTCTTCTCTGTGATAATGGGAAAAGGTTTACCTTCAGAGTGGTGAAGATCCTCGGTACCTCCATGGTCATGCAACAACACTTTTTGGCCCCCTATAACCTCTCAATCAATGGTACCGTGGAGCAAGCAAATGTGACCCTGGTTTATATATCAAAAAATGGCCACTTCATATCCCCTTCACTGGGATCTGTACTTACCATGTGCCCTCATGGCCTATCGTATCAGTTACCACAGAATCCTCAATCTGTCTCCTTTCCAGGTATTATATGGATGGGAACCTGGAGTGCTGGCATTATTAGCCAAAGATATTTTCTCTGATAGGAAAGACCCCGAGCAAGTCATAAAGAAGTTGGCCTGTACATCATTCAGTTACAATTGGAGGCTATGTTTAATCTAGCCAAAACTGTCACAAAAGAGGGTCGAGATTCTAATGAGCTCTGGACTCCTCTTCCTTCCTTAAAAGTATCTGACTTAGTGCTGTACTATCATATTTGTATCGATATAAGAATGGACAAGCTTTGGTATATTTGGGAAGGGCTTTATGTAGTTACATACAAGCGAGGGGAAGATTATGTAAACAAATCCCTCGCCACAGGAGTTACTGTCAACCAGGTTCATGGCTTGTTCTTTCAGCCTTATTCTCCCCTAAAATTCTTGAAGGGGGTAATGTCAGTTAATTACAGTTCTGATAATGTACTAATAGTGATTCGGATTTTGATATAAATAACATTGGACAAAAAACCCTGGTTGATTCTCAGTGGAACCCCAGAATTGGGGTAATACTATTGCCCATAATCCTTAGCCAAATTGCCAAATTGCCATATTGCTAATAGCCTGGTTACACCAAACCTGCTGAAAAATTGGTATTGTTCAGAGGGCCCTCTCCATCCTTTAAATAACTTAGTCAAAACATCTACCCCAAGACCACCCCCTTTTATAGCCTTGGTGGGAGTTTCATAAATGCAAAATTTTCTAGCCATTTTGACTGGGTAAAATTTAATAAATTCTTGACTCACGGATTTATCCTAACTGCTACTGACCCTCCATTGGTAGTTCTTTTGAAGTGAGGCAATTCTTGTTAGCCCCAATAGGCTAAAATCTAATATTCTCTAATACAGCTATTAATAGATTAATCCAAAATTTGTGCATAACTCACTTTAAGATCAAATGGGTTTAATTGCTAAGCATTGATATATTAAGAGGGTTCGCTTCTTAACACTCTTGCCACCATTAATAAAAGCTTATAATTACCAACCTTTTATCATTATCAACGTTTCAATAATTTTATATTTTAATGGTAAAATCACCCCCTAAAAATATCCCAGCGTTATAGAGCGTAGCATCTCCTGCAAAACATTATAGAATTTCTGGGTGCACAGCACCGGCAATCATCAAAAATATCCTGAAATCCAACACACATTGTCAAAACTATTGGATTTGGCATAGCATCGAAAACTATATGTCATTAATGCATGTGAGAACATGAAAGTAAGCTAGATATTTAAGTGTTCCTAAATATGGTTGGGTACTACTGCCAAAATATACAGGGAATCATGAAACTTACTAAGACTATCACATTAGCTAATGGTGGCTAGCCTGGCTGGGTAATTCCTGCCTCCACCCTAGTGCTGGTTTTGTTTGATACAAGTTCAAAACCTGTACTAGCTAGAAAATTCTTGGTGTGGTATATCTGTCCCAAGGTTGACCCACCTCAAATACTTTTTTATTATATTTACTTTTTAGGAAGAATACCTTCCAATGGTCTCAAGAATGAATAGACTCCTTAACCCTAAATACAGAAAGCTTTTAAGATGCCCTTATTTTGAGATAACCTAATTTTAACCATCTTTTTCTAGTGCAATCTGATGCATCTCTCACAGCTAAAAGAGATGTCTCTCTCAGATAAGGGATAACAGAGAGGTTCAATAGGTATCCTACTGCAGTACTGTCTTGGACAAGCATGAACGCAATGGCTCTGTAACTGAGAGAGTATTTTTAGCCATCATATACACCTGAAAAAAACTTTGAGTCTATATACATGGTACCTGATTTAAAATTGGCACTGACAAAGCTTATTTGCAATAGTTATATAATCTTAAGGAACTAAAAGCTGTTTAGCACGATGGGCTTTGATATTTTAGGCCTACAAAATGATATATTACTTCACTTGACAAACCCATCAGAATGCTGATAAACTTTTGAAGCTGCCTGTTGTAATAGTACTATGTCCCTTTATGGATTAACTAGTCAAAAAATAGAAGCAAAGAATTAAGTTAATTAAAAACCTGCTATTCGCTGCACCTTGGATCAACTAATGAAAGGCACTCTAATTAGGGATGGATTATTAAATAATGTGTGGAACGATGACAACTATACCCTCGCCTTCAGCTTGTCCTGAGATAAATATGCAAGCTCATCGCTCATCTGGACGTAAAGGGCTACTTAAGAAAATAAAATTATTCAACAAGGGTATTATTGGGAATCCTTATGATTTGATATTTAAGATGTGTTAATAAAATACCTATATTAATATCGTCAGCCTAATAATCCTGCTACTTACAGGTTGGTTAAGACTAATTGGGCCTGTCAATTTAGCGTCTATAGATATAATAGGACTCCAACCAGCGTTATAATTTTCAAAATAGTATAGTAGCAATCAATCATCTAATAAGTGAGTCAACTTCAAAGCCATAAGAAATCATGGAGCAATACAATTGCAAATTTTAAAATGGAATAGGTAATAGACTAGCATTGTTATTGGCATTTCATCCTCGTGTAATGCTACTAATTTCACATCATGAGTTATTCCCAAACTGAATGAGCTAATGTGAATCCGTGGTTTTCTTGCCATCCTTTATCATTGTCAGCGCTATAGTTCTTTGGACTGGCGTTGGGGTTCGCGGTGGCTCAAAGATGGAAAATTTGGAAAGAGCGCCAAGGAGGAAATGGGAAAATGGGTTAGAATACTGAACATCTTATTAAACTAAAAGGTTTCAATATTTATAGGGTGCATTGGGACTCGGTGCCTTTGGGATCGTCAGGCCTCATCCATTCAGGATCTTTACTGATCTTCTGGAATGGCCTCCTTGTAGGCGTCCTTAATGAGTAGCGTTGCCACCTGACTGAATGGGTGGAAACGCCGCCCCATGTGACTCAGGAATAGGGGAGGAGGAACCTGAAATAGGTTTAGCTCATATAGGTTAGATAATTGATTCAGCATGGCCTGATTTGAAAGAAGGGAATTTGATTTGATTTTTATCTCGAATTCTGACAATGCCCCCCTCAAGATCCTGCTGGAGGGGGATAAACGGCCATAGGAACTGACCATGCACCCGATTTACTACAATCCCTTGATTAATGTCAGCAATGGAGTACTTGGACTTCACCTTATGTATGACTTTGTAGGGTCCAGACCAAAGTACATCGAGCTTATTCTGTTGGCAGCCAGGTCAATGATGATAGAAGAGAATGAGGTCACCTAGTTGAAATTCTGGTAAGGAGGGTCATCTGAGACTTGATCAGGATGTCTCTCTTCCAGTGGTGGTGATAATGCCTTGAGTGGCTTGAGCTTGAAGCCAGACAATTTCATCAGCTAGAGCCCTCATAGTTAATTTGGAGTTCTCAGGGGTAGAGGCTTCGAGCAGGGGCTGGATGCTACTGGGTAGCCAAGGTGCCCGCCCTTATATAGGGCTTTGAATGGGGACATCTTGATGAAATGGTTATAGCTTACCATGTAGGCAAGCAAGGCGCTGGGTAGATAATGGTTCCAACGGGCAGAATCTGAGACGGCCAACTTCTGTATGATGGAAACAAGAGTTCCATTAGCGTGTTCTACCACCCCATTAGTAGATGGGTGGTAGGGGGCAGCAAAACTCAGAGTGGTGCCAAATAACGAAGTTAGTTCTTGTACTACCTGGGAGGTGAAGTTCAACCCATTGTCCAAAAGTAAGGTCTGGGGGCACCCGTGCTTGGTGAAAATGGAGTGAACAAGAAAAAGAGCAGTAGCCTTAGCGGTAGCCGCAGGGACTGAGATGCCTTGACCCACTTAGTTAAGTGGTTTATAGCTAGGATAATATATTTGTGACCATGCAACCCTCTGGGAAGGGGACCCACACATTGATACTAATGACATTGAAGGGTTTGGTCAGGGCAACGACTGAGTTCTGATATTGAGGGTTGGCTCAGTCTTAGGATTGGCAGGTCATACAAGCTTCCAAAACCTCTTGGATGGTTTCTACCATTTGGTCCCAGTAGCATTGTGACTTCAGCCATTAATGAGTCTTCTTAACTGCCCCGTGTCCCACAGTAGTATGGCATTCCAGGATGATGTCAGTTTGAGAGGATGGTCAGATATAGGGAATCCACTTCTTGTTGACTTTCTTGTAGAGTAGCCCATCCTTGATTTGAGTGTCTTGAGTCATTTGGCGGAGTTTGGCCTGAACCTCAGGATTTTCTAGTTCCCATTGTTTGGGCTGTCCTATCAGGTTGTAGAGCCAATCTTCCTCAGGGGCCAAAACCGCTAATACTGGCATCCTGGAGAGGCCATCAGCATTCTGATGTATTGAACCTGTGCGGTGGACGATGGTGAAATCATAGCTTTGCAGTTGTAGGGCCCACCTGTATAGCCGACCATTGGGGTCTTTCATTTGTTGAAGCCACCTGAGTGAAGAGTGGTCTGTAATAATAGTAGAATGAGTACCATAGAGGTAAGGCAGAAAATGTTTGATGGCTAAAAGGACGGCTAGGCATTCCCTCTTGGTGACGCTGTAGTTCTACTCAGCCTTACTTAGCGTCTTACTAAAATAAGTCATGGGCTGATTGACCTGGTTCTCATCATGTTGAGCCAGGATAGCCCCGATGGTGACGTCACTCACATCTGTGAACAACAAGAAAGTTTGGTTGAAGTGAGGATGAACTAAAACAGGTTTAGTACATAAGGCCATACGTAAAGCGTTAAAAGCCTGTTCCTGCTCAGGCCGCCACTGAAACAGTAGGTTCTTTTGCAGGAGATAGAACAGCGGCTCAGCTAGGTTGGCAAACTGTGGGATGAACTGACAGTAATAGCCCACCATGCCAAGAAAGACTTGAATATCTCGTAAGCTTTGGGGGCGCAAAATTTTTTTATGACGTCGACTTTGTTTGTATAGGTTGGATGCCACACTTAGAGACCTTGTGTCCTAGAAACTCTAGCTCAGGCTGGAAGAAGGAGCACTTCGAGAGCTTAAGTTTGATGGAAGCCTTCCTGAGATGCTCTAATTGTCTGTTAAAAGGTTGCGAAAAACAGTAATGTCATCCAGGTAGACCAAGACACAGGAGAGCTTCAGGTACCCAAGGATCCCGTCTATGGCATGCTGGAATATGGCCGGGGCGTTACAGAGGCCTTGGGGCATCCAGGTAGGCTCAAATAGCCCCTCGTTGGTGATTAGAGCGCACTTGGCTCAGTCTTTTGGGGTGAGCTCGACCTGCCAATACCCGCTGGCAAGGTCCATGGCCAAGAAGTAGTGGGAACCGGCAAGCATATGGAGAGAATCATCAATCTGGTGCAGGAGGTAACTTTCCTTCTTGGTGATGGAGTTGAGTCATCTATAATTCATCACCACCTGGTGCTTGCCATCCTTCTTTCGGACCAGCAGAAGAGGGGAGGCCCAAGGACTATGCGATGGGACCAAGAGCCCAGTGTCAAGAAGTTGTTTAAGTTCCACTGTAACCTGGGCCTCTTCAACCTTGCTCATGTGGTAAGGCTGTGACCAAAAAGGGGGGCGTCCCTGGTTTCTACATGGTGGAGGACTCCATTCATTCTTTAAAAATCACAGGTTGAAGTTGAGAATAGGTATGAGTATTCCTCCAAGAGCTCCTGAACCTTGAGTCGCTGTTTGTCATAAAGGTCCTTTACGATATTAGCATCAACCAGATTAACTGAGGGTGGTGACTCCAAGCTGAAATCTCTTAAGTCCCCAAAGCTATGGACATCAGCAACATCCCCTATTGGTAATAGGCGGACATAAGCGGTGGGACAGTTCGGACCTACAATTTTTGTTTGTCAGTCAGGTTGGCTAGCAACACAGATATTGATCAGGCATACGCTGGATCAAGGATCCTAGGGCAGGTCAGAACTTCCTTGTGAGATGGGCTATCTAGACCTTGGACTTCCAGAAAATACCCCAAGGGAATATTGACATGGACCCAGGTATTGACAATGACTTGGGATTTTGGGGGTACAGTAGTCGCCTGGGTAAATAGATCAGCATACCTTCTAGTCCATCAACAGCAGTAGGGGGTAGTCAGACTCAAAAGCCTCTGATGTGATACTTAAGCTGATTAATTCAGCCTTCAGTCTCCAGTAAGCAGGCTTGGGCCCTGACCTCAGCCTTAGAGTCATAAGAAGTTTCCAAAATCAGAGGGACTCGATGTCCTAGAAGGGAGAGGAAGCCACCATCATAATGGAGCACCGCCAAATAGTCTCAAAGGAACTGAGTCCTGAGGAGTAGATCATAACTGAATTGTCTAGCGCAACCGCAGGGGTGTTCACAGCAAGCTTTTCAAAACGCAACAGTAAGGAGGAGTAAGCTCCTATAGATTGGGTACACTGCGGGCCAGCCGTGCCATATTCCATATAGTGGGGCAGGTCAGGAGCAATCTTGACTCATCTCATCAACTTGGAGAAGATGATGTTCAATGGGGAGCCACTATCAACTATGGTGAAAACTGGAATCCTGAGGACCCAGATGGTGACTTGGGTAACCAAACTTCCAAATTGGTGTGGTAACGTGAGGAACATAGGAGAATCATCAGAAGAAGAGTAATAATTATCAACGTCTTTATTGTCATCAGATACCACAACTACTTCCTCTGGTATAACGGCTTCTGGTTCATGCACAGGGGATACTTGAGGCTGGGTAGGGATGTCAGCATAAAGCGCCTCGTCCTTCATGCTGGCCCTTTTCCCGCCTCCTCATCAAAACGTTTCCAGCAAGTCTTGGCGCTGTGTCTAAAGCCACTACAGTTGGTGCATCGAGGACGTGGATTCTTCTGCTTTTTAACTACATGGACCCTAGGGCAGTTAGAGGGAGCAGTAGACGTTGCCTTAAAGTGTAAGGTCGAGGCAGGGATCTCGTTGAGGGCCTCCTTGATCTCCAGAATACAAGTAAACCCATTCTTCTGCCCAATAATATGAATTTGGACCTCCAGATAGGACCCCAAGGCAGAGATAACAGCGGTGATAGCGTCATCCAGGGTGATACAATTCATCATGACCAAAGGTTGTGCCTGGCATAGAACCAGTTGGCAAACTCTATAGGGTTTTCTCCTTTGTTAAGTCGAATGCCCATGAACGCTTGGTTTTGGTTGGCCAGAGTTTGGTTGCTGCCAAACTCTTGGATCAAGGCGGTACGGACCTGTTCCCAGGTGTTACACTCCTTCAAATGGGGGGTCATGATCTCCCAGGAGGTGCTATCTAGACAGGGGTGGATATGCTTCACCGTCTGGTGATCAGTGGCCTCCTCCATGGAACTCTCATAGGCGTACAGAAAGGAGGTAATACTTTCTCATCCAGGAGTGAACCTTTCCTTGAAACTAGGTTTAAAGTTAGCTACGATGGGAGTGGAAAGGGTGTTAACGCCTGGGATGGGTACCAGCTCTGAGATCTCCACTTCTGCATTATCCCAAGGAGCCCGCTGATCTAACCGCCTCCACAAGCCTTCTAAGTCCTCTTAGATGATGTCCCAATTCTGGCTGAGGGTGGAAGCAGAAGCCTTATTGGCAACCTGTTCCTTTAAGGATTATATCTCAGTTTTTTATAGATGGAGCTGGTTTTTGAGGGTGGTCAACTGGGTTTTAAACCCTCGACAATTTTATTCAAGCTGGGAGATATGAGCATCGGTAAGCTTAGTGAAGGCACTGAGGTTATCTATCTCATCTAACAATGCCTCAATAGAGACCCTGAGGTCGAGGGGGACACCGTCCAATCAGAGCTTGCATCCCAGTGCCACCTTTTGGATTTGATCCCGTAAGGCAGCCAGGGCTGTCATTACATCCCTTTGCCAGGGGTCTTCGGGTTTGGCCAAGGTTGAGGGGCCTGAGGGCCCTGGAGGCCCGCGTGGTCCCCTGGGTCCAGCTGGTCCTTAACGCCTCTCGGGCCTTCAGGCCCCCTAAGCCCTTCTGGCCCAGCACTCATGGGGGGTAGTCATGAGAGGCCAGCTCTCAGTAGTGCTGTTGAAAGGATCGTACCAGTTCTTCAACTGAAGGAGATGCTGGGTCCATGTTGCTTCAAATAGCTGAGAGTTTTGACAAAATTTCTCCTCGAGGTAGCCAGAGATTCTGTTATCCAATACTACAATCTGATAGCGGACCTCATTGATTAATTGTTGGTTATCAATAATAGCTTTGCAATTGTCATGCACAAAGGAAGAGACAGCGTCGTAGAAGTCAATGATGTAGGAATGTAAATTCTGGGTGAGCCCTATTTGCTGGGAGACCTCCTGATGGTGTAATCTGACAAGCTGTAGGAGGTAATGGATAGCGGGATGGACAAATCTATGAAGGTAGCGTTCAGGCCCCAGGGTAAGTTTCCCAGCTGGCAATATGGCCAAGGCGTAGAGGTCCCACATCATGGAAGGCATGGAGGAGGCACGGGAGTGGCTGGAGCGGGCGCCCATGGAGTAGATGCTGTTTATTAGTTGTTGAATGACATCATTGAGGTTCTCTTAATGGAGTTGGTATTGGCTCCTATTTAGGGAGGGCAGCGAGAGTTGAAAGGTGGCCCAAAATTCTAGCCTCTCTGGCTGCGAGGGTGGCGTTGCATATCATGAGGTACTAACCCATTGTGTAATGCTTCTTGACTGACCAGTCATTTGGTCATCGGGGCTGCTATTGTTTTCCATTTTTTGTGATAGACGTTTTCACTTAGGACAGCTCGGAGCCCCCTATAGTGAGCACCACTTCTGTTGGTGCTATAATTCTTCAGACTGGCGCTAGGGTTTTCAGTGGCTCAAAGCTGGAAAATTCGGAAAGAGCGCCAAGGAGGAAATGGGAAAATGGGTTAGAATACCAAAATAATTTATTAAACTAAAAGGCTTCAACATTTATAGGGTGCATTGGGACTCAGTGCCTTTGGGATCATTAGGGCCTCACTCATTCAGGATCTTTACTAATCTTCCAGAATGTCCTCCTCATGGGTGTCCTTAATGGGTAGCTTTGCTCACCTGACTGAATGGGTGGAAACGCCGCCCCACGTGACTCAGGAATAGGGGAGGAGGATCTTGAAATAGGTCAAGCTTGGGTAGGTTTGATGACCGATTCAGTACGGCCTGATTTGGAAGAAGGGAATTCAATTCAATTTTTATCTCAAATTCCAACAATAATCCTGAGACCAATAGGATAAAGGAACAAAACAATATTACCTTAGTATACGCTCTTCAAAAGTTTACCAACAACTCTCCATCTTAATGGCTATATACATGGACTTAACTTTTTCTTTCTTACAATACAGTTAACATAGCGGTATGAGATATTCACCTCTCTAGATTTTGTATGGTTTATAACCTGCACTACCACCACTATTACACTCCATCATTACCAATGAAGACAATATTTGACCATATGTTACTTTGACCAACTGGACAACCCTATTTAAGATTCAAACCAAGGGCTATGGAGGATCTATGACAAAAAAAGATCAGAAAGTGAGGGATGATTTGCATAGGTTCGCAATGGCGAGTTTTGCAGTCAGCAATGAGTTGTTAAGTGCAACATTTACATAATTGAGAAGACGCATGAGTCAGCTACTTTAAGGAAAGGACCTTATGTTGTATTTGAATACTTTGCTGACAAAGAATACAATATTTGAAGCTTGATGACAAAATAATAGCTAATTATGTTCATGCTAAATTTCTCTGACCTTATTATGAACCAGATGATTGTCTCATCAAAGATCAAGTGTTAAGTCAAGTCAAGGAGGGAAGAGTTGGATAATCGTTGGCTTTATCCTGGCTTGCAAAAATAAAGTCAAATTTTATTCCTAAAATCATATTAGTTTTTACCTTAAAACATGTTACATAGTAGTTGACCCATTAATTCTCTTTTAAACCTTTTTTGACAAATCAACTTCCTCCCATATTTGAATTTGCAATGCTCAATGATCTTCATCATAAGAGCTCTGTGAATAATAAATGTTGTGGTCTTTATGAAATACTAAAATCCTGTTATAAAAAGTCGTTTTTGTTTAACTTGTCATATAGCTGTTTAGATCTTTAGCTTAGCTTTAATTATATTAAAGATTTTGTGAGCTTACTACATAGTCGCACTATACAATTAGATAAGAGTTAGATTAGTAAATGATAACCTGTGCATGTAACATGTAAAGGGACCTCACGTTTCATGTAGAGTTTTAGTGTTTTAGTGATCCCTTTACTGAGTAAAGTGACCTAGCTCACGTAGTAGAAAAGTAATGGCTTACTTCCTTGCCCTTATGGATCCTTCCACTCTGCCCCATTTTTTATTCTTCTTTGTTAAAAAAATAGAATGGGTTTGTTGACAAGTAGTAAAATCAGAGCCCTCTGGCAGGAACCTTGGGCTAATCCCACCCCAAGTCCAGTTACCCAAAGGTTCCCTAAAACTGGCTGTATCACCCCAAATCCCAAACAACCTTTAACATGTCAGGAAAAGTGAATTAAGTCTTTAATAATAAAGTGGAGCATGGATTCAACCCCAAATCTTCGTTCCTCTCTTAAGCAACTAATCATTTAATTAGTTGGAACAGATTCCTGCATAACTGGCTGCACAAATGTACCTACCTAAATGCAAATTAAAATTGGACTTAATAGTCTACAAGGTATCATTATGAGGAATCTAATACTAGAATTTTTAAAGTTTATATCACTGCTATTTAGATTCAAACCAACTCATAGCTTTTTTCTCTATCTGGATAATCAAAACTAGTCTTCTGAGGACCCAGGACCAAGCCAGTTTAGGCCCCTCTACATTTCTCCCCTCATTCCTACTATAGAGGCAATAACCCATTCAAGTGTCTGTTGTTGGTTTAATCTTAACTGAACTTTGACTAACTAAAAATCTTTTTTAGCTTTGTCATGATTCTGTGGACACGCCTGCTGCACTCCTTTCAAAGTTTGTATTGTTCAGGCAAAGCATTTCACTATTTTTCGTGTTAGCCTTGATTATAATTGTATGGGCCTTTATTACATTGATCCAGTCAAATGGCATGATGTTGTTAAGTTCCTCAGAAGACAAGCCCGTTACAATGCTCACCAATCCGTAATGCATGCTGTGTACCCACATAACCAAAATTTTGATTTGCCAACCAATTACTAATTCAGAGTGATCCATTCACAATTTCCCTAAATAGTACAATTGATTTTGGAATGCTTCCCACAGATAGGGAGAGCACAAACACCCAATCTGTTTGTGTTTTCATAAATTCAGAGTATATAGAGCACATCTCCTAGGGGTAGGACCCCTGTAAATCTGGAGGAGCACCCCCTGCGCCTTAACTGTTCAGAGGTTCCCATTCCTCACAAAAAAGGAAGTGAGGGTGAAGGCCATCCCTCTTGTAACACAGGGCAATTTGGCCCATGTGGTGTATGAGAGGTGGGTGATGGCGTACTCCATTAAATTTGCTTCGTTCCCCCTTACCTCACCACCCAAGAGCTATTGCAATGGATTAGGGTTGTGTCAGAATAATAACCAGATGGATTCTTCCATTATTATAAGAATTAGTGGCGTCAGTTAATTGAGCGTGAATGCCAGCTAATCACCTAGTTTGATATTATTTAAAGTTATATTTATTAATTTGATTTAGGTTCAGCATAATCTGCATTTGCACTAATTGTTCATTTGAAGGTTTATTGTGGGAATTTCTGGTAGAAAGCCAATAAATCCGTTGCTGAGCATCTGAAAATGGTTCCGCTGCTAAATTTGAAGCACCAGTGACTCATGCCAAGGATGCTCAAATGTTTAATTAAGAAATATTTATAGTTTTGAACGGTGACTCATGACAAGGATGGGTCAAATTAATCTAATTTTGGTGAACAGATGAGCGGATTATTAAGAGATCGTTATAATGAATGGCCAAGATTTATAGAAAGTGCTGGCATAAATGGCTGAAAAGTTTAATAGGCGAAGTAGCCTAGGGTATAAATAGTCATTTATTTCCTAGATAACTTCTCTCTTTCACCAACTTTACTATTTATTTGAAGTAGCAAAAGCCGCTAGAGTGGATAGGGGTGGGAGTGGAGATCCCTTGACGTTGGCACGAGGTCATGCGCCTGGAGTGGCCAGCGCTGCCAGCTTTAATACCAGCCCCTGGGAGGAACAGGCGGGAACCTGGCCAACTGGCCACCAATGATGGCACTGCTGGCCATCAACCCAGTGAGGATGCAGCGGGGGAGTGCCTTGGCCGCCCAGGATTGGGGCAGGACTCGCTGGGGCATGCCAAGATGGGTTGGCGAAGGGTTGGAATGGTGGGGCAGCGTGGGAGTGCCTGGCTTCCCAGTATGAGGGCAGTACTCGCTGTGGCACACCACAGGCCCTTGTTTAAGGTGAAGTCGTTAATATGGTGTGTTGGTGGGTTGGACGCAGACTCCAACAGGTTTGGTACGCCTATGAAGGCGAAATGGCAAAGGGCCAACCAGTAGCATAATGGTTGGCCTGTCACACTAGTGGAGCCCACAGTCAACTTCACGACAGGGTGTGTGTAGAAGTGGCAGTGGCAAGAGGCTACCGCCAAAGAAAAAACGGTGGACATCTCTCCCTTTCAATGATTTTGAATTCTGATGAGGGTTCCAGGAAATTTTATAAATTGAGGTGTGGCAGTACGAACCAGTCAAGGTATGGTAGGTTTAAAACCCTAACAGTATGTTTCCCTTCCATTGGAAAGTGAGGTCCAACCCCAGGGCCTTGAGGGTGTCAAATCCATTTGATACTTAATGGGATCGCCCCTATGAGGCCTGGCAAGGGATGCAACCAGTCACCAGCTGGATGAATCCTCACCAATCTGCCAATAGGAATTGCATGAGGAGGTGAAAATTTTATGGCAAAATTTGAGTGAGAGTGGGCTGCTCATTGGGAGATTTATTAAGCATTAAATTATAACAAAATCCTGATCTGCCAGAATCAAATGGAATTGCACTACCCTCAGTTCATTTAGAATATATTTATATCCTAAGACCCCAGTACTTAAGATAGAAATTACCACAGGTACGGTTGTCAGTCAATTTCCATTTTTGTTTAATAAAAAATTTCTCTTCAACCAAAATTTCATTTAAGTTTTACTAATTTCTGGTGCTGACAATAATAAGTGCCATGTTCCTTAGGTTGCACAACAATTTGGCCATATTGGTTATCATCACTACATCGCTGTCCTCTTTCTTCAAGATGAGGATATTAAATTATTAGCTTTTTGGGATGTCTCCACTCTTGGACGCCATCAGGCTTCAGGATTTACCTTTGCTGTCAGAAATTATTTCTCCCTATTGGGCGAGGTTTTATGCCTCACAGCGTTCTCAACAACCTGTGGCGCCACAGAGAATTTGGGCCCCATGGGCCCAAAAGAGCTAACAGCGGCAGAATCTGCTGCCACCGCGGTGGATCCAGATTGGTTAAGGATAGATATGGTAGTAAAGGTGGTCACCAGCTGCTGTCCCACAATCACTTAACTCCCTGCCCATTATAATGTCATATGGACAGCTATGCTTAAGCATTCTGATTTGCTTTCTGGGTGTTCACGCATCCCAAAAGCAAGCTAGTATTAATCTCATTAGCCAGCTACGTGACACCCTTCCTAAAATTGTAGGATCTACAATATATCACCCCCATCTTTTCTGACAATCCCAAGCAGCAATTTTAAACCAATCCAGCGACTGAAGAACAATCCTGAAGCTTAAAAAATTGTGAATTATGTCTTTTTGATCAACTTGAAGGATTAATTTAATCTATTAAATGCTTATTGAAAGACCAAGATCACCAAATGCGCCTTAAACCATATTTGGTTACTAAGATACCAATCTTAAAGGCCAGCAACCGCAGAACCCTGAGGAGTAATCAATATCTTTGCCTCTCCCATCCTTAGAGTTGCAGGAAGGTCATCGAAAACCCCATTGCAGCCATTCAGCTTACTTAGGCTTTTTAATTTCCTGACGTTTTCCTCCCTCACTTGAATAATAGAGTGTCCCTCCTCAGAGTTATTAGAACTGCAGTGCCCCTGGCATTATGAGTGCTTTATTGAGTGCTGATGCATTCAGACTGGAAGTTCTGTTTGAGTTAATCATCCATTTGCATGACAGTACCATAATTCAGGTATGTTCAAACCCAGGTTTAATATTTTAAGTCTTTTTTCCTAATTTAGTAATGTTGTATGTAAAATGTGACTTGATTCCCCATTTGGCAATTAAATGTAACAATCAATTTTTGTTGATGATATACATTATAATCTTCTGTGACATTATATAACATGTTCAACATCATCATGTGACCTTTTATTACCAACCTGGGCATGATTAGACCTTACTTAGCGTTGGTGTAAGTTATCCTTGATATCAGGGAGAGCGGCCAATTAATACCTTTATCTTAACAACTTCCTCCTTGTATTAAGTTTATGCCAACAAATATGTCATATTATAAGTCTTGGGAGAGCTCCTAATGAGCTTAATTGAAAGCTATGTCCCTTCAGAAACAAGAAGAGGCAAAGAATGCTGTCTTCCCTCATCAGCCAGGGTTATCTAGCCCATGTTGTAGATGAGAGGTGGGTGACAGCCTACCTATTAAAGCTTTCCTCTTACTACCTTTTCCCGCCACCAAGGAGATGGTGAAGAAGATCCAGGGGTGCGCAAGGAAGTGGTGGTGGCCTAAAACAATTGCCAGTAGTAAGGTCACGGCTCCCCACTTTACCAGAAGTCATTAGTCCCTAGTATAAGGTTCAATAGTGCAAATACATTAAGATTGAACAGTATCAAATTGCAACTCAAACTTGGACTTGAAATCGTCCAATCAACGTCTTATCTTGCCGCCAGTAAAGGCGAGCTTACCCTTAACAAATTAAGGAATTACAAACTCATTTAATTCAAAAAATGGGACTGCTCTACCTTCCCTGGATGTGGGTGTAACCTGCTGCCCATCAAATGAATCAGCAACAGCATTCTAGGTGTAATCACGCCTAAAATAAATCATAAAATTCCTGATACTGTTCAGCCAATCATGTAAATCTGATTCAACATTAAAAGCACCCTAGTGTGTCATTCTATTAGAAATAAATTTCAAATGAATCTTGGCATCAATAAATCCCACTCTTCTTATTCCCCACTCATTTAGCTTATAAGGCAGCAATCTTAACAGGTTCTTCTGTCGCTCTATTTTTCTTCATAAGTTTCCCATTTATTTTCCAAAATAAAACCCTCATATTACCATTTTAATATTGAATTAAAAATTTCGCTTTTAATTTCCAATTATGTATTACAATTATGGCAATACCTGGCATTTTTGGCATATTCCCTACTCATACTACATTAATCATTTTGAATGTTTGTGCCGGCAGTATACTAACTGTTGCTGTGGGTGTTACCTCATCCTGAGTGGCAGTATAGGCTTACTTATATCATTTAGCCCCACGACTTATTGGAGCGACTCATGTTTAATCCTTCTCCACCCTTTTAATTGAGTTGACGCGTTGGTATTATCATATGATTAAAATGTTCAACCCATGGTTAATTCGTTGGTTGTTGGAAATGTACCCCATTATTTAAATCAAAGATTCTATGCCTCTGGTTAGGATTATCTTCTGACCCAAATAGCTTCAGCTTATACCACAGCTTAAATAATAAAAGTATTCAGCTCTTCTTCCACACCACAGATTGTCTATCCTGGACATGTCATAAAGTTTGGGTGGGTTGTATAATCCTGCTTTCATTTTTCTCTCCTCCACTTGCTTTTATGTGTTCCTGTTGGTGTAACTCCTTCTGTTGAGTCTAACACATATGGAAAACATATAAATCTGAACCCGTTGGTGCCTCTGTTGTCCAAAGTACAACAGTCAGCAGTTGAGGTATCCCATATCTAGAACAACTGTTTTTCCTTAAATCTTGTCCAGTTGTTATTCTACTTTCGATCCTCTTAACACCAGTTATGTCCCATGAAGCTACAAATAAACAGGTTCATGATTTCTTATTCACAGTTAAGATTCAAATGGGAACTTATAATATATCTGTTGAGGCTCACTTTAATACAGGAGCGGCTGGGAATTTTATGAGCTTAAGTTTCTCATAATCTGTATTTAGATCTTAATGTGAGATATTCTGTATTGGGCGCTTCTTCAACCCCTACGACTTGTTATGCAGTGAGACATCATGCCCCATTATAAGTGCACAAGTTTAACTTCTATGACTGGTTTACCGCGTTGCAATCTTTATTGTTTCCAGTTATTTTTGTAGTTGGTTTGTGGCGTCAATAGATAAATATCACCCTGGAGTCCAATATCTTATCCTTTGAGAATACCCACATAAATGGTGAGTTCCCAATCATTTACACATTATTCCCTACCAGAGCTGTTAGTTCCTTTACTGCAGCCACCCCACCCACTATTTTCCACATAAATTCTATTCTGGGGTTGTTGCATAATAAGGACTACTTGTATAAAAAGAGTCAATCCCCTCATACCTCGTTTTATGTAAATTTAGTATTCCTTTTGATGGTAAATTTAATTTATATTGACTTCACTCTGTACACATATGTGAAACAAGAAAGTAAGGCCTTGCAGGGTTGATTGAATGATATGCTCCATAAGAGGCGGGTCAGTTGAAAATTTTCTATCATTGCTTCACCATAGTTTATACTCAGAGGGCTGATGGTACTTTGCGCCCTTGCTTGTACTAAGTCCATTCGGATAATATCATGATACACAATTGTTATCCTCTTTTAATTAGAACAAACCATCAGCCAGGTTTTTAAACCCTGGGAGTTATAACTTTACCTTTTGGGCTCCTATAAGTAAATCTTAGTAGCAGAAGGGTAGTAGTGGCTTACGGCCATTCATAATAAAAAGTTGTATCTTCCAGTCCTTGCAATGCCCTTTAATCTTGTAACAAGCCCGCAATGTTCCAGCATGATTAATGACAGTTCTGGTTGGTCTTTTGATTCATTTGTGTGGTGGTATACATTGACAATATCTTGATATACTCTCCCACTCATGAGAAGCATGAGAAGGACTTAAAGGCGGTGCTGGATGTTCTGCAAAAGTTTTCTTTATATATGAAACCTTCAGCATGTGGGATTTTTAAAAAGTAGTCACCTTTTTTAGTAACCTGATCCTGAAGGTTGTGTATGTTATTCCCCGTAGTAACCTTGAGGCCATTCTTTTATAGCCCACTCCTACCATTCAGAAATGGCTGCGGAAGTTCTTAGCTACCATTTCTTTCTTAAATAAATATTTTGACGCGCTCTTAGTTGGCGGTGCCTCTTTAACCATGACAAGGAAGAACGTCCCCTAATAATAGACATAGGCTTTCTAACGTGCATATGAGGCATTCAGGAAAGTATTTGTGGCGCCTCCTATTCTTAAGCATGGGAACCCATCCCATCTTTTATAGTGGTATGTGATGCCTCTGCGGCCACAGTGGGGGCTTTCTTGCTTCAGGATCATGACAGGCGGAGCATCCTGTCAACTACTTCCCCCAGGAGTCTTCTCTTTGGAGCAATCATGGGCTATCTATGATAAGGAGCCTGCTGTTGTGGCATGGTCGCTTATACACTGGTAGTATCTTACTCAGGGAGAGCGCCTTAAAGTGTTTTCAGAACATACCATTAGGCCTTATGTATTTTTGGAAGTCAAAAAAGTTGGCACATTTCCAAGCACAGCTTTTTCATGGCCTTTATCGCTTCAACTTCAGATATAAATTCTTGAAGGTTCTCTGAATATTCTCCCATACCTGATGAGATTTATCCCTCCTTAAGTCATGTGGAGGAAAAAGCCCAGTAGAGACCAAAGGACCCCTTCTACCCAAATCCTAGCAATTGCTCCTCCCACAATTTTTGTGGCTGACTGGGCCTCAAATACGCCTTTGGTTTCTTTTGTAGTGAATGGACAGACATCCTTCTTGATAGACTGAAGTTATTTGAACATCTGGTATTGTCTTCCCATATGCAAGCCCATTATTTGCTGAAAGAGGAGATGATTTTGTTTATAAATAGAGTTTGGATTTCTCCCCAACTTCATGACAAGGTTATCTGTGCTCATCTTGATCCCCAGCGGTGGAACAGGCAAGTATTTATAAATCCCTCAATCTGACGAGGCGAATTTTTAAATGGTTGGGTATATATGAAAATATTCCATCGTAGATCACAAATTTCATGACTTGTATTCAAGCAAAATCAAATGGGCTGAGTAAAAATGGTCTCATCCATCTGCTTCAGCAAGCAGAAGGGCTGTGGACCTCAATAGCAGTTGACTCTATTATTAAGCTATATAGCTTTAATAGGTTAATGCATATATGGTGGTCATGGATCGTCTTGCTAAATTTTCTTTGTTTATACCATGTCTGTTAGTTATAAACTAAGTTCAAATGGCCAGGCTCTTCGTTCGCCATGTCTTTTCCATATTTGGCCTACCTCAGGAGGTTGTGAGTGACAAGGGGTCCCAGTTTTCAGCTCATACTAACTGTACTTTTAGCCATCCTGAAGATCAAGCCTTGTCACTTCACTGCGTACCAACCCTAAGTCTGACAGGAAGATGGAGAGGGTCAAGCAAATCCTTGAGTAGGATCTTCGCTGCTATGCCTCTGCTGCTCATTATACTTGGGCTAATGATCTTCTCTTGGTACAGTTCACATACAATAGCACATACCACTCGTCCACTGGTTCCTATCCCTATGAAGCAACCTGTGGTACAGCCCCTCATTTATAATTAGTTCTGTTTTGGCCAGAAGTGTCTGCCTCAGCAGAACTTTTGCAAAAAAACCCAGAGTACAAAATCCTTGGTTTGAGAACACCTGACCAAGAAAATTAGTAATTACAAGTTGTTTGCAGATCCTAAATGCCTGCCCACTCATGAGCTCAAGGTGAGTTCCTTAGTCATGCTGGATATGTGACACCTGCTCATGAAGGTTCCCTCCAGAAAGTTTGCTAGCAAACTCTCTGAAACCACATGTTGGAGGAAGAATTTGGAAGTAGGCTTTCTATTAGACCCTCCTAGCTCATTGGAAGCAACATCCCCTCTTCCACGCTTCTCAGTTGCCCTTTTTAAAGGAGAAAGAACCTGCCATGCTGGACCTTAATCTAGTAGAGGATTTAAAGAGTCCATAGTTGAAAAGGTTCTGGCATCACAGAAATTTTTCCTTTCCGTGCAGTACTTGGTTGCCTGGAAGGTATTCCCTTACTATGAAAACAGCTGGGTAAGTTACTGAGTTTGTGCTCATTGCTGCGAGTTGGTAAAGCCTTCCATGTATCACACCCCCAAAGCTCCTCGCCCTCCCCAAAAGATCACCACACTCCTGTCCATCATGTTGCCAAAGGCTCATAAGAACTTTGCTCTTCACAAGTTTCTAATTGGTGTGCTCTCTTTGTCCAAAGAGGGAAAGATAATCTAAGTCCTAGAGAGCATCCCTTGCACCTCAACTAGGAGGTTTATCCCTTCATAAGTAGATATGTGGCAAAGAAGACTGCCTTTTTATCTTCAATCAGGGCAATCTAGCCATGTTTTAGATGATTGATGGGTGACAGCCTACCCCTGAAGGATTATCTCTTAATCCCTTTTCCCGCCACCAATTATTTGGTAAGAAGCCTCATGTGGATGTTAGGAGATGTGGTTGCCTAAAGCCATTGCCAACAGGAAGGTCACGGCTCCCCACTTTGCCAGAAGTCATTAGTCCCTGATTAAGTTTTAATAATGGTCATACATTAATATTATACAGAAAAATTGTCCAAATCAAACTTGGAATTGAAATCGTCTAATCAATGTCTTACCTTGCCTCCAGTAAAGGCGATAGCACCCTCAATAGGTTCAGGAATGTCAAAGCCATTTAACATAAAATGGGACTAGCCTACCTTACCTGGCTTTGAGTGCGACTTAATGCCATCAAATAAATTGTTGATGGCCTACTAGGCGGAATCAAGTCTAAAGGTGTTTCTCATAAAGCTTCTAATACTGTTTCTCCAATCAGGTCAGATCAAATCAACAATGGAAATACTCTAGTGTGTTGGTCACTAGAAATTGATTGCAAAGTAACCTTGAGCTTCATTGCATGACTCTTCTTATTACCCACTCATTTAGCTTACAGGGCAGAAATCTCCAGAGAATTTTGCTGTCACTCAAATTTTCTTTCTGACTTTCTCATATTTTTGATTATATGAAGCTCTTAAATTTCCATTAATTTTAAATTAAGAAGCTTGCAATGCTAATCTCCAGTTGTGCTTTAATTTTTGGGCTACCTGTCAGGTTTAGTAATTTTCTTATCCCCTCTACATCAACCATAGTGGATGTTTGTGCTGGCGATATACTGAATGTTGCTGTGATGTAAACTCATCCTGAGTGGCAGTAGAGTCTTATTTATGTCATCAAGATTCATAACATCATGAGACATGAAAGTTGGGCATTATTGTAACTAAACTGAGAAAATGGCAAGTTTGATTCCATTAGTAATAGTCTTCCACAATATAGCATTTCAGGAGCTTTTCCAAGCATTAACAATCCTTTCAGTATGGCCATTTGATTTTTGCATGTTTGTTGTATATTGGAACAGACAGTTATGAAGAGGCTTGCATTGCCCTTCTTGGTAATTGGAGGTAAAATGTGGCCCACAAACAGTCATAATCTCATTAAGGTACCCCATGAGTTATAAAGAATTGGGTAGTTTACATTTTTCCATCTGTGCCACCATCACAATCAATGGAAGGTGATAAGGTGTGCATATTTTGAGAAGGAAGTAACAACAACCATTATTGGCTTTTATCATTCTGAAATTGGGAGCTCTACAATCAAGTTCACTGAAGTGAAGTCCAGGGGCTTTCACTTTCTGTAGAGGAATAAGTAAACCAAATGTAAAAAGAAAAAATTGTTTTTAGATTGTTACATACAGGTCTCCCTTTTTTACCAAGAATCTTATGTAGAAACACCTTCCAGTTGTATGTCCTTTTGATAAGATCAGGTAGTATTTTGGCCAGGATGGCCCACTGTGCATCATGTTATTTCTTTATCGCTCCAGGTGAGAGGTCAAGGGGGACCCCTTAGGCGTCCTTGAAATAGGTCAATATTACCTTTGACATAGTATCCTTAGAGAGGTCCTTCTCGCTTTTTCTCTTATTTTGATAGGATCTATATACTCAGAAAAAAAATTTGGGTCAAGACTATTTTCTTGAATAGATTTAAATCCTCTGGATTCTCCAAATATGTAAGGACACAACCAGGAAAGGGTTATAAAGCTCAACTGAAAATTGGTTTTAAAGATAATCAACTTGGTATTTAAAAGCTCTGCTTCATTTTTAATTATGCACTAGGGCTGGATTCTGGTCCAAGGCATCTTCTAGGCCATTTTATTTAAATTTTTGAAACATAGGTTGATGAATCTTAGACAAAATCTCATTTATCATATTTGTCAAGGGGTTATGACCTGAGTAGATTGCTAAAAAGGAGTGCTCTGTAGTCAATTTGGACATTGATTAAGGGAGGAGCTGTGCAAGTAATGATGCCTTTACTCGAGGGCTTCACCACAGACAAAGGTTTTTTGAAATATAAGGCATTGTTCAACTCCTTCAAGGTCATTAATTATGGGAAAATAACCCACTAGATATTCAACTTGATATTTGTCCACTTGAATTATGACAGCAGCAATAAAAATAGTTGGAGGCGTCACTAGTGACATTTTTCTTTGAAGGACTAACTAGGCAGAATATTTAGGTAGAGTTCAAGGTGCAGTTTATAGTCTGAAAAGCACTCTCAAGCTTAGGAGTCCATTGTTGTGACTTGGGCACACTTGCCTTATACAAAGAAGCAGAATGTAGGAAAGGTGCATAGTAAACCACTATAGTAAGGTGCAGGCTAACAAAAATACTTCGGTTTTTTACAAAGGTGGGTGTTGGACTGTTACAAATAGCATCCATCTTCTCAGTGGTAATCATGTGACTCTTATCAAAGTGTGTTTGACGCCTCAGCCTTTTTCGCCCAACTGGGGTGGTTATTTTTGATTATGTATTGTGGAGATAAAGTTTAGACACTAAAATAGGCTTTGATGTGATAGAGGGTGTCATGCAATCCTTATCTACTCTTCTCTTGCTTTCCAGTGTAGCAAGTGTTTCTGATCATTTAATTTTCTCCCAGCTAATCTTATCTTCTTAGAAACACTTTTTGCCTTCTTAGCATAAACTTGATGTATTGTACTCCTGAAAAAAACACAACTGAATCCTTTATCATCCTCTTTCTTGGCATTATTTGCATCTAATATATTCTCTTATCAAGCGGTCTTCTTTACAAATCCCATACTGATTAATGGAAATCTTTTCTCTTAAACCAAAAAGAAGTGAAGCAAAGAATAAACTTAATATTATGTGACATAAGAATTCTTTATATATCAAAACGAAGTTTATTGTAAATATGGCAATTTAAATGTAGTCAATCTAAAAATAAGGGAATTGGGGTACAGACAGTATTGTAGCTTCTTCATAAACTTTTGGTTGGGCGTTCCTATTCACTGCTTTAGTAGCAACATCCAATTGTTTAAAATTTATGATGCGTGTGATCCATCTCATGGTTGACATCCCTTGACTAAGATGTTATTCAATTTTTGTATTCCCTGCTTCTTGGCTGTGGTGGGAATATCACTTTTGGTAGTGAGCATAGTTCTCCTTTTGGATATTGCGGTTTAAGGTTTAGATGGCGCCATTCCAATGTATTTAAATTCAGATTCTTATATGAAATTAAGAATCGTCATTTGCCTGACTTAGTATTAATTTTGAAAGTTTGAATTTTGAAACTAGCATCATTTGTTACACTAGTAATTCTCCCATAATTAACGGAATTATCTGAAATTCCTCTGTCATTGGGTGCTTGAAAATTACCAAGCCCCCTTAAAGTTATAAAGGCGATTTAGTTTTGTCATATTTAGTGCCATCAGGTATCAATTTATCTCAAGCATCATTTGTAAAATTTCTCTTGTTGACGTCATCTGAACCAAATGCAAATTCTTTGTGTTGTCACAGTATATATCAGGTGTTTTATTATTCCTTTCGCTAACTAATTGTATTTACTAAATTTTGTTGTGATTGTCTTAAGGTTCCTTCCTGAGTTTAAGGAATCACTACTGCCATATTTTGTCTTCATTCATGACACATCACCTTCCAAGATGATATGGGGAAAAACATAAGGTATCAGACATTTACTTTTTTAAACACTAAATTTTCATCATTTTTATAAAGGAGTATTTTGCTTCTCTCTTAGCTAGTATAGTTAAAGACCAGTACAGATGTCTTTCAACTTTTTAAGTTGGCTTATTCATACATGTTAGAATATAAACTTGCTTTTATGGCTTTTGGATTTATTTTTACTGGACCTCAGCTTCTCTCTTTGTAATAAGACTCAATATCTTCAGCTTCTTTCAACTAGAACTTGATCAACTCATTAATCAACTCTTGTCAATAGTTTCTAGTGATCAGATTCTTGCAGTCCACTATGGTTACTGGTGCTATCAAGGGGGGTAAGGCCATTTTTATTCCAGATAATGCCTTAAATGGGGACTTGCATAACACAAAATGCTGATTAAGTCAATAAACTAGTAAGCGGATAATAAATAGTTGGTCCCACTGGTTTGTAAATTATTGATTTTTTTAAGTATAAATCATAAGTTTATGTTCACATATATACCACTTACATCTGATAAGGGTTTGTAGGGAGTGATAATTTGTTGTATAACCTTATAAGAACTATGAGTTTTAAACTACGTCTGAAAAACGCTTTTCAAAGTCCAATACCAGGTCTTGTAAACAGAAAAATTTGGGCATAGCTTGCTTTATAGGATACTGGAGAATGATCCTGAAGTGTAACTGTCAAGAACTTGATATAAATGGACAACAAATCATCTATCTGGCGGGTCATATTTATGAGTTGAGGTGAGCCTCGAGATTTGAGCAATAGAGTATGTCAATGTGAAGTAAATCAATCAAAGTAATAACAGTTTGGCAAATTGTGGGAATTCCACTGAAGCCTCAATGATAGAATGAAACCCCTAAAATTGTAGCAAATGAGAAATTAAGTGGAAGGGTGAAAATGATAAGGAATTGTGAGGATTAAGAGTTGAGCATGGGAACAAGAAGGGAGAGGTCTTTTTGTAAAAATAAGAAAATAGGAAAAGGTTAATAAAATTAGCCGTTAGTGTATACATTAATATGTTAAATTCATCAGGACAATAGCTCCATATTTTAGTACTTGATTATCATTTATCAAGGATCAGCAATCATCATACCACTCATCCGTTGCCCAGTGGGTTTTCACCTGCGCTACTAGCTTGGCGGAATCAGCCATAACCGCTAAAAGTTAACAGTGGTGCTCACTACAAGGGGCCATTAACAACTTATAAAAAAGTTTTATATTTGCCAAGCAATGGTGCAATTGGTTCCCCCCAAGGGGTACTGCCAAATCTTATTGAGTTATTTTAATAAACGGAACTAAAACTTGCCTTGGATACACTACTTCAGGCAGAAAAAATGCTTTTTCATGAGAATAAAGCTATATCAGATCAGCTGGAAAAGGCCTTCCACCAACTGCACTTGATTATGTGCTAATACAACCAACTTGCAAGCTGCTTGGTTGACACTACAGAACGGCTGTACTGTGCAGAGCAGAAATGGATTAGTAGTGCTGAAGTAGAAGGGGTATGAATAGAAAAGCTGCCCCACTTAACTGCGCAGAAACATACCAAAATTTTTTTAAGAAGTTTGAATTTGCAGTAGAAGGGTTGTTGAAACTTACCAGATGGAATCATCCAATGATTAATTGTTATTTGGGATGAAATGGCTAATCCCAGCGGAATGGCTCATTGACTAAATTTTGTGGTGTCTGCTATGATTGCTGGTTAGTTGCTCCTCAATTGGGTTAAGCCAAAAATTAATACTATGCCGAATTTGGAAGTAGGTTTGAGTGGGGGTCAATTGGTGGCCCCAAATTAGTATAAGGATCACCAGTGACTAATAGCCGAGGATGATCCAATTAGCATTAGTCAGTGGAATCAGTGTTCAACGCCAACTGCCATTCATGAACTGTTGTGGGAATTTCTGGTGAAAAGCTGATGTATAAGCTTCAATCATCCATCTATGCTTTTGCTGCAGATACTATTAATTAAAAGTCAGCAGATCTGACAATTATGAGTTTGAGGTGGCTGAGGTTGTTTCCAGCGCCTCATTTTATATTATCAGCTATCACCTGAATAAGACGATTTCTAGTCAATCAGCTGAGACAAGTTAATACAAGATGTCAGCGAGATGCTGAGACTTTCTGAGTCAAACCCAAGTGACCAAAGTTGTTTCTGGCACATTATTATCAACATGAAGGTCGAATCCAAATTTGATGCTTACTTAAATTAATCAATTTTATATGGCTCACTGTTAACTTAAGGCCAAGGATGAGTCAAAGCTAATAATTTAAACATTGGGAAGGATGGGGCGAGAGGGTCAATGCCAGGGAAGAGAATAGTACAGCGAAAGGCTGAGATGAGTGGTTAGCTGGAAGAACCAGCGGAAGAGCTGATAGGTTGGTGGTGGGCGCAATAGCCCTTTTGTAGATAGTTTAATACCTGGCGCTTCCCTATCAACAAATATCTTTGTTTGCCTAATCTTCCTTTTGTTAAAAGTTTATTTTTTCGTTGGTTAGGGATCAGGGTGGGAAATCCCAAATTGCACAAGTGACATGCCAAGGGGTCAGCTAACGCTGCTGACCCCATGCCTAAAGTAAAATGGCAATGGCCAACCAGTCTTCATACTGGTTGGCCGTTGCTACTAGCAGAGTCCATAGTCAATTTTATGACAGTGGTTCTCACTACAGGGGACTCTGCTGGTTGGTGCCAGAGTAGCTGATGGTTAGTGAGGAGGCGGTGGGGATGTGCCGCTGTGGTTTGGTTCCAGCAATTGTTGGTGGCGGTGAGGGGAAAGCCCTAGACGCCCACCTCACATGCTGAGGCAGGATTTAGGAGTTTTTTTATCTAGTTAAGTGGGGGGAAGTGTCAGAATATTAAACAGATGGAATCCCCCAATGATTATTTGTTATTTGGGATGAAATGGCCAATCCCAGAGGAATGGCTTATTGACTGAATTTCGTGGTGTTTGGTAAGATTGCTGGTTAGTTGCTCCTCAATTAGGTTGATCCAAAATTAGTACTATGCCAAGTTTGGAAGCAGATTTGAGTGGGGGTCAACTGGTGGCCCCAAATTAGTATAAGGATCGCTGGTGACTAATAGCTGAGGATGATCCAATTAGCATTAGTAATAGGAATCAGTTTTCAACGCCAACTGCCATTTGTGGACTGTTGTGGGAATTTCTGGCAAAAAGCTGATGTATTTCATTCAATTGTCCATCTATGATTTTCTGCCTGTACTATTAATTCAAAGTTAGCGGATCTTCCATTTATGAGCTCAAGGTATACAAGGTTGTTTACAGCGCCTCATTTATTATAATCAATTATCACCTAAAAAATGCGATTTCTAATCAATTGGCTGAGACAAATCAAGATAAGATGTTGGCAAGTTGCTGAAATATTTTTTTTCAAAACAAAGCAATTGAAGCTGTTTCCAGCGCATTAATATCAACTTGAAGGTCAAAATTAAATTTTATGTTTATTTATATTAATTAATTATACAGCTCACTGGCGACATGAAGCCAAGGTTGAGTCAAAACTAATAATTTGGACATCAGGGAGTATGGGGCAAGAGGATTGACGCCAGAGATGAGAATAGTGCAGTGGAAGGCTGAGATGTGTGGTTTGCTGGAAGAACCAGTGGAAGAGTCAATAGGTCGGAGGTAAGCGCAATAGCCCTTTTGTAGATAGTGTAAATAACTGGCGCTTCCCTTTCATTAAATATCTCCCTTTGCCTAAACTACCTTTTGTTTCTAAGTTTATATTTATTTCGTTTGTTAGAATTAGGTTGGGGGATCTCCAAATGGCACAGGTGACATGCCAGGGGGTCAGCTGGCGCTGCTGGCCCCATGCCTAACGTAAAATGGCAAGGCCAACCAGTCTTCATTCTGGTTGGCTTGCCAACTAGCAGAGCCCATAGTTGATTTTCTGTAAAGGGACTTTCAATCTGAAAAAGCTAAACTATTGTTATCTGATCTGGATGTCAAGAGTGCTGAACAGGTCACATGTTACCTTACTAGTAATATTGTAACATATCAAGAAGTGAATGAGACTGTGATCCACCTGTTCAGGAGTGTAGCGAAAATGACATGGCGCAAGGCAGAGTTTTTGACTATACAGTTTAAAAGAATGAGTCATTGGTGGAGTTTGCGGAGTGGTTCATGGCTGAGGCTCATGTGTTGTTAGGAGCAAATATATTAACTAATGAGGAGGTTGGTATAGCAATGATGGCAGCTATTGAGCCATATTGAGAACTGTATAATGCTATGAACCACATTCTTCAGGATGATGTGGAGCTATTAAGAATTGTCAATTGTTAACACCTTCTATCTATCACTTTTAGTGCTACCAATGTGGAATCTAAAGCTCCTGCAACTGCTACCAAATCCTCATTGGGAAATGAACACCAATGATTTGAGTACAATCTGTTGGTTAATCCATGTCCACTTAATGCTCTTGTGGTTCCTTTCTGTCCCATTATACTCAATCAGCTCGTCATTGGCCAAGTTACAATCCATCATTTGATTTCTGACCTGAACCTGTGATTGTGATACAGAGACAAGTATCATTTACAAATGCTTGTTTTTCGCACAGCCAAAGAGCCATTATGCAGCTAGCTGTCTAATTAATGAATGTCCATGCAGCACCCACTGCCCCAAACAAATAAATAAAAAGATTAAGTGGAGTAGAGAAGGGAAGCTCTACTTTTACTTGAACTTATTTGTCCCTGATGATTCCCATGAGTCACTTTGTATTGGTCGTGGTATTCTATATAACATTTTATTATATGAATAAATACCCTACAATATCTTTCTTTCAAACTGAGAAAGATACCACAATACTGCAGACTTGGAGTTCCGCAGAGATATACAAAAACTGTACGCCTAGAAAAATCATTGAGAAAGACTGTACATTCAAGGTCAGAACCTCAACAAATGTTGCAACCCTGGAGGTGGTGAATTTGGCGATTCCTGTAGAGAAAATCTCCTGTTAGTATCCTCATTGTAACGAATGGGGTCTTTCCACATTGCCACAAAGCAGTTGGGCAAGAGGGCCCTGGTGAGGGCCCATAGGCAAGAGAGGGCCGCTGTGGTTAAGTCCCTCATTTGTTGGCTTAATGAGCGATTGAGGTATCCCTGGAACACTGTGAGGATGATGCTCACACTGAGGAAGACAGTCTATCCACCAGAGAGAGCATACAGAGAGGCGACAGCTCTGTCAAAGTCCGAGGAATGGTCCATTATTCTTCACTCAAAATCCGTGGGTTCCATCAAAATTTTAATAAATGATTTAGAAAATTTCAAAATTTTATTCTTCTATTTTTGAGGTTTTTATTTGTATATATTAGAAGACGAAGTTGTCTTAAACACCTTCGCTTGGTTGTTTTTATATTATGGAATGGGGGATATGGGGAAATTGGACCCTGCAGAGTCTGCGGGCAGCGGGCTATTTTTTTTTAGTACTAGATGGGGCAGCGGGCTATTCATGGTCTTATTTTGAGAATCTCAGCCTCCAATATTCCCATCTAGGCCCGTTCTAGACCATTCATTTGGTACCCATGGCATTACAGAAACTTTTCCGCATATGTTTTTATTTGTCGAGGATGAATCAGAGCTCATGTCAACCTTATCACTAAAATTCCCATTTTGGGGATAATTTGGCCTGGCAGCCCCTGATTCGCTGGGCTGCCCTTCGCCATGGCTCTCAATCCTTTTGACAAGAGGCGGATTCAGCTTGGCATCTCCTGATTCGCTGAGCTGCCCAATGCTGTGATTCTCATCATTTTCTCTTCTGACATTATTTGGCTTGTCAGCTCCTGATTCACTGGGCTACCCGATGCTGTGATTCTTGACATTTCCATTTTTGGCATAATTTGGCTTGGCAGCCCCTAAATTGCTGGGCTGCTCTTTACCATTTTCCAATCTCTTCATTTTAATCCTTGAAATTCAGGTTGGCGGCCTCTGATTGGCCTGGTCGCCATTTATGTCAACCTTT